>JAVSCE010016864.1:0-87822 GCA_032199065.1 Smutsia gigantea
CCAAAAAATAGAAGAGGAGGAATACTTCCAAACCCATTCTATGAAGCCAGCATCACTCTAATACCAAAACAGGGCAAAGACCTCACCAAAAAAGAAAATTACAGACCAATATCCCTGATGAACGTAGATGCAAAAATACTCAACAAAATATTAGCAAACCGAATTCAAAAAATACATCAAGAGGATCATACACCATGATCAAGTGGGATTCATCCCAGGGATGCAAGGATGGTACAACATTCAAAAATCCATCAACATCATCCACCACATCAACAAAAGAACAAAAACCACATGATCATCTCCATAGATGCTGAAAAAGCATTTGACAAAATTCAGCATCCATTCATGATTAAAACTCTCAACAAAATGGGTATAGAGGGCAAGTACCTCAACATCATAAAGGCTATATATGACAAACCCACAGCTAACATCATGCTTAACGGCGAGACGCTGAAAGCTTTTCATCTAAGATCGGGAACAAGACAAGGATGCCCACTCTCTCCGCTGTTATTCAACATAGTACTGGAGGTCCTAGCCACAGCAATCAGACAAAACAAAGACATACAAGGCATCCAGATTGGTAAAGAAGAAGTCAAATTGTCACTATTTGCAGATGACATGATACTCTACATAAAAAACCCTAAAGATTCCATTCCAAAACTACTAGAACTAATATCTGAATTCAGCAAAGTTGCAGGATACAAAATTAACACAGAAATCTGTTGCTTTCCTATACACTAACGATGAACTAACAGAAAGAGAAATCAGAAAAACAATTCCATTCACAATTGCATCAAAAAGAATAAAATACCTAGGAATAAACCTAACGAAGGAAGTGAAAGACCTGTACTCTGAAAACTACAAGACACTCCTAAGAGAAATTAAAGAGGACACTAACAAATGGAAATGCATCCCATGCTCTTGGCTAGGAAGAATAAAGATTGTCAAAATGGCTATACTACCTAAAGCAATCTACAGATTCAATGCAATCCCTATCAAACTACCAACAGCTTTCTTCAATGAACTGGAACAAATAATTCTAAAATTCATATGGAACCACAAAAGACCCCGAATAGCCAAAGCAATCCTGAGAAGGAGGAATAAAACCGGGGGAATTACACTCCCTGACTTCAAGCTCTACTACAAAGCCACAGTAATCAAGACAATTTGGTATTGGCACAAAAACAGACCCACAGACCAGTGGAACAGAATAGAAAATCCAAACATTAACCCAAACATATACAGTCAATTAATATTTGATAAAAGTGCCTTGGATATACAATGGGGAGATGACAGCCTCTTCAGCAGCTGGTGTTGGAAAAACTGGACAGCTACATGTAAGAGAATGAAACTGGACTACTGTCTAGCCCCATACACAAAGGTAAACTCAAGGTGGATCAAGGACTTGAATGTAAGTCATGAAACCATAAAACTCTTAGAAAAAAACATAGGCAAAAATCTCCTGGACATAAACACGAGCAACTTCTTCATGAACATATCTCCCCGGGCAAGGGAAACAAAAGCAAAAATGAACAAGTGGTACTATATCAAGCTGCAAAGCTTCTGTACAGCAAAGGACACCATCAGTAGGACAAAAAGACATCCTACATTATGGGAGAATATATTCATAAAAAAACGTATCTGATAAAGGGTTGACATCCAAAATATATAAAGAACTCATGTACCTTATCAAACAGAAAGCAAATAATCCAATTATGAAATGGGCAGAGGACATGAATAGACACTTCTCCAAAGAAGAAATTCAGATGGCCAACAGGCACATGAAAAGATGCTCCACATCGCTAATCATCAGAGAAATGCAGATTAAAACCACAATGAGATATCACCTCACACCAGTGAGGATGGCCAACATCCAAAACACAAACAACAACAAATGTTGGCGAGGATGTGGAGAAAAGGGAACCCTCCTACACTGCTGGTGGGAATGCAAATTAGTTCAACCATTGTGGAAAGCAGTATGGAGGTTCCTCAAAAAACTCAAAATAGAAATACCATTTGACCCAGGAATTCCACTCCTAGGAATTTACCCTAAGAATGCAGCAGCCCAGTTTGAAAAAGACATATGCACCCCTATGTTTATCGCAGCACTATTTACAATAGCCAAGAAATGGAAGCAACCTAAGTGTCCATCAGTAGATGAATGGATAAAGAATAGGTGGTACATATACACAATGGAATATTATTCAGCCATAAGAAGAAAACAAATCCTACCATTTGCAACAACATGGATGGAGCTAGAGGGTATTATGCTCAGTGAAATAAGCCAAGCCGAAAAAGACAAGTATCAAATGATTTCACTCATATGTGGAGTATAAGAACAAAGAAAAAAACTGAAGGAACAAAACAGCAGCAGACTCACAGAACCCAAGAACGGACTAATAGTTACCAAAGGGAAAGGGACTGGGGAAAATGGGCGGGAAGGGAGGGATAAGAGGGAAAAAGGGGCATTACGATTAGCAGATGTAATGTTGGGGGGGCACGGGGAGGGCAGTACAAGTCAGAGAAGACAAGTAGTGATTCTATAGCATCTCAGTACGCTGATGGACAGTGACTGTAATGGGGTTAGTGGGGGGGACCTGATGAAGGGGTAGTTTAATAATCGTAATATTACACATGTAATTGTAAATTAATGATAATAACATAAATTATATTAAAAAAATTCAGGTCTTCAATCCATTTTTAGTTATTTTTTTTGTACGTGGTGTAAGATAGTGGTCCTGTTTCATTCTTTTGCCTATTGTGGGGAAACATTTTAAATCCATGCAAACATGAGAATTTCCCCTTAGATTTAGCATCCTATTGATAATTCTTGCCTGAACCAGTCTTTACTCTGATGGTTTCAAAATGATGATTTCCCAAATCCGGCATTGTGAGGACTCTTTAGAAGAGTTTGAAAGGGACTTCCTGGCGAGATTCACTTCTGACCTTAGGAGGCAGTCCAGGGCTCCTGAAAGCTTCCTGTTCTTCATCTCTAGGAGGGGATGGGCCCTGTCTGCCCAGGAGGTTGTTCTTCCCTCGAGTGTGCTGGACCTTCCTGACTCGGGTTTAAACTCCACTGTAGCGACTGTGCTTCATCTCTATCTTGTAGAGGATTACAGGCAATCATTTCATATTGTAATCAGTGCCATTAGCTCTGTATTTCTGGGTTTTGGGGACGATTCATCCATGTATTTATTCATTCATACAGTTAACAAGGATTTTGAGTACTTGTAATTATCACACACCGTACCTGGTGCTGGGATAAAGTGGGACATAAGACAGGCATGGAGCCTAGTGGGGAAGACCAACATTGTGCAGATAATTAATAGTGTACCAAATTTGACAGAAGAGGCAAGTATAGAGTGCCTTATGAGCATGCATCAGCAGAAGCTAACCTAATCTGGGGAAGCCCTTCCTGAGGAAATGAAGTTGAAGATGAGTCTGCATGGTCTCATCTCAGTGGGTAAAGGAGCAGCTACTGCAAATCCACAGAAGCGAGGCGGCAGCGTGGTCCTGTCTCCATGGCGAGAGGGTGCAGGGCCGTCCCATCTTCATGACAGGGTGTGGGGAGCAAGAGGCTTATGACAAGTCTGAGAAATGGGTAGGATCCAAACTGTGGAAAGCCTTTGGGCCTTGAAAGGATTTTGTGTTTTATTCTAAGAGCCAAGAGAGGTGTCTGAAGGACTTCAAACAGGAGAGAGAAAATCTTATTTGTAAATTAAGAAGATCACTCTGACTCCTATGTGGGAGATAGATCTGAACAGGTGGAGAAGGAAGAAAGCCAGCGTGGAAGTAAGGCAATGAGGTCGGAGGCTGGAGCGGAGTCCGGGTGGATGGGGGCCTGACTTGGGCGGCAGCGGAAGGGTTGGAGAGGGCTTGGTTCTCTGATTTCCCGCATCCCCAGAGGGACCACGAAGCTGTATACAGCTTAAGGGAAGAACCGTAGCTACTCTGTTTAGCCACAGGACAGTGCCCGTTAGAGAAACCACGCACTCAACCTATTGGGGAAGCAGAGTTTCTAAGAAAGAAGTTGACTGATACATACTGAAAGGAGACAACCATGGACCAGTGACTCGCTTGTAGTTAATGAATCGGGTTTGCTGGGTAATCTCTCATTTGCTCCTTTCTATTTTTATAAAAGGAGAGGATCCTATTAGTAAGTATTCCACAGCTGAATTTGATTTGCGTACCATTGTGTTCAGAGGTGCTGTGGACATGGCCGGTGTTGGCTCGTGGACGGTACAGAATTATCATGGAGTCTTATCCCTACCCCAGCATTTGCTTTGACTGCAGTTTTTATGGCACATGATACTTCTCCATTAACTTTTATTAGATCCATAATTTTTTTATTAACATTGAGTAATAACTGTTTTCAATGGCATCACTCTTCCGAAGAGTCCTCGATTTGTAGTCCATGGTAACAGTTGCTAAATTGAAGTTTCTTCTGCCAGTTTTTCACCCACAGTAAATCCAACTATTCAACCTCATCTTGCTTAAAAAGCCATGAAATTCCTGGACATTATCAGAAAAATGACCACAGTCAAAGTGCTCTAAATAGAGTTGGAAATTGAGCTCTGGCCTATTTGAGTCAAGATGTTTCATAGTTATAGGATGGGAGTGGGAACATTCAACCACAAGTTAAAACTCTCCTCTCTGTGGGATTTCTCTAATTAGGGAGGTTGTTAGCTGATCCACTGCTCCAGACTGGGACTGTGTCTGGTGGAAGGGAAGGACAGACTTTAACAGTGGCAGTCAGAGTGAGCTTCAGGTGGGCACCTGCCCAGAGCAGAGTGGGAAGGGTCTGAGTCTAGCTGCTCTCAGGGTTGTGCTGTCAGGTTCAAACATCTCTTACCTTGCATTTCCAGTGGAGTCTCTCTTACCTTAAAGAATAAGGCTTCGTGCGCCCAGCACCAGTTCAGTTAGTTTGACGGATGATTCTTGGTGTTTCTCATGCTGTGTCCAGCAGATGCCTATATTCATTAGGATTAGTTGGGTTGCAAGTGACAGAAAACCCCAAATTTCTCTCACGTAAAAGAAATATAGACCCTAAGAGTCCAGGGCTAATGGGGCGGGCCACAAAGGGGTCAGGAGCCGGAGCTGACAGCTAGCTGCCCTCATGGCCTTAGCATGTGGCTTTCAGCCCATGGCTCAGTGTGGCTGCGTGAGATCCAACCAACTTACCTGTATTTGCATCTTATCTCCTAGAAGAAGAAAGAGAAGAAGGCCATGCCTCCTTCCTTTAAGGATACTTTCAGGGAGTTGCATGTGATCCTTCCACTTAAGTCCCATAGGCAGAGTTTAGTCATATGATCACACATATCTGTAAGGAAGGCTAGAAAATTGTGCTATTCCAGGCACCTTATGCAGAGCTAAAATTTGGAGATTTTATTACTGAGGGAGAATGGAAGGATGCATGTCAGGGAACATCTCATAGCTCCAACAAGAGCACCCAAGCTTTCTCTAGGTTCAGCTCTTTTAAGGGCTCCCCAGTTGTTCTCAAAGAATTCAGGAAACACATTTTAAAAGCAGATGCTACCTATCTTTGGAAAAATAAAACTTAAAGTTCAAAATCCAAAGACTAGGGGCTGAAAAGAGGGAATGCTTTTCATGTTTATGTAGCTGCTAACTTTCAGAAATACCAAGAAGCTTAAAACAATCAACCATCCATCTTTACAACCTTTATCTCGTCAACATGTTTACTGAGTATCTGCTCTGTGCCAGACATTGTGCTTATAGCTAAGGAATGGATATGAATAAGATACAGTCCTCATACACAAAGAACTCATGATCAGGTGGGGGAAAACGGGGTAAGTTAGTAATTTCAAGCAATAAATGCTGTAACAATCATTGATTTTTTTCATCAGTAAATACTTCTATCTACTATGTACTAGGTGCTCTTCTGGATACCAGGAATAGAAAAATGAAAGGTCAAGTTTTCTACCAGAAAAATTAAAGTGTAGAGCAATAAGGTCTAACAGAGGTATGGATAGGTAAAAATGGGAGCATATGGAGGAAAGTGTAAGCCTGCCTGGTTGCATCAGAAAATGCTTCCTGGAGGAGGTAACTCTTGAGCTGAAACATGAAGGAAGAACGGGACGTTTCCAGTACAACCTTGGGCCTCCTCTGTTTATTAAATATTGAGGGAACTAACTTCCTTTCTTCTTATGCTCATATGTAATTCAGTAGGTCACGAGTGGTGGTATTTGCCAGTAATCTATACTGAAGACTTTTGAATAATTCTCTCTGCTACCCAATGGGCGCACAAAGGTATTTACTTGGTAATAGTTCTTTTGTGAATGGGTAATAGGAGATGTTTACGATTTTCCTTGATTTTAAGCAGAGTTGTGATGGCAATATTTTAAATCCAGCTTGGGGCTGGAGGGCCTAACATACCATTTCCACCACGGCAGTAGCTGGAAACCAAAGCGATGTATCTCAAACAAAATGAAGAGTCTGACAAAGTACATCTCTCAGTAGAATGAAGTTAGATGTCTGTCAAAATGCATTTGTCCTCTGACTAACCATCCATATGTTTTATGTTTTGGTATAAATAGACATTTCATCAGTTTATCACAATTGTTCTGTCAGAGACCAGCAATTTGAAACAGAATTTTAAAGATCTTTCTCAAGCAATAACCTAAGAAGACTTTTGGGGGGTTGTTTTTCTTATTTCTTTTCTTCTTTTGATTCTGTCTGGCTCCCTTCAGAGCCCACGGTTCATTACTAAAGAGAAGTGAAACATCTATTTAAAGTTAATCCAGTAATACTATGTTCCAGACCATTAATTCTTGCCTGCAACGGCCTCCTTTGAAAAGCATGTTGTTCGCGTCCCAGCCTGCCTCCTTCAGATGCGGCCTGTTGGGGGAGGCGTGCTGTGTGGGTTTGTGACCACTGGTCACCTGAGGTGTGGGTTCCCTCTGGCCCTGCGGCCTCCTTACACCTGCAGAGTGTGACCTTGGTTCGGGCCCGAGCTGGGGAACGGGAGAGGAGACTCACTGTGAGCTCTCCCACCCTGTCCTCCCTGATCCGCATGGGCAGGGGCTGCAGGCGCTGGGAGCTCTGAGGAGGAGGGCCAGAGGGCTGGCAGGCCTGGAGCCTCAGTGGGCATCCAGCCTGTCTCTGAGCAGGGTGCCGAAGCAGTTACCATCTTGTCAAACATTCTGTCCAGTGAAAAAAATTAATATGCTAACTTTGCAGACAAAAGCACTTTTTGACCAACATTCAAAGCTGTATGTTTAGATAAACCTTGGGATTAAAGCTGTGATTAGCATTATATTTGCCAAGGTCATAAATTCATTGTAAAATAAATGGTTTGAGAGTCAAGCCAACCAAAGCTGCCTGGGAGGAAGAAAGAACAATGTGGGATTTAAGTCAGGGGCTCACTCTGGCAGCTTCCAGCACCCCGACTGAGGGCGGATCACGAGCCCGCCTCTCGGTGCTGCCCCCGCCCAGTCAGCTCCCCAGCCTCTGTTACCTGGCCCTGCTGGAGGCAGGCGGTCTGCGATGTCGGTCCTGGAGGGACACAGGAAGGAAAATCAGGTCTAGAACCTGTAGGAGCTCTAGCAGAGCAAAAGAAGCCTATCACGGAAGGACAGGAAATATAGCTTTAGCCATCCACACAAGACTCCCTGGATCCTGGATTTATGCTCTTTGTCCGATCTTCACTCTGTTTTTATCTGCCTCTGTCCCAGCACACCCTGTGATATGAGGAGAACAAAGTTCCCTGCAGGACACATCTCAGCACTTCAGACTCCATCAGCTCACTGTGCAAAATCCATTCTTATTCTTAGGGGCCCAAGCATGCAAAACTCCTTTATGATATTTGTAGCATATCATTGCTGATATGTACTCATTATGATATCTTTATTTTTTGGATATCTGGATTTCCCATAAGATAACGCATTTTTGAAGGAAAGTTAGTCTTTTCATCTTTACAACCCAAGCCCCTAGGACAGAGCCTGCTCGGAATGTTATGACTCTATCTTGGCCCCGCAGTAATGGTACATTGTTAGGTGTCACGTAATGTGGTTTTATACCACCCGTCAGAGTGAGAGCTGATGAGACCACAGGGTGATGAGCAGTTTGATTTTGGCTTTCTCAGTGGGTTGGATGAATAGTATATGTCTTTTAGAGTGTTCAGAAGGATGCCAAGGAATTGGCTCCAAAATCCAATAGACCAATCTTGGACCACAGAGCAAGGCTGGGATATTTTAGGAAGAATGTCTACATTTTCTCATGGATTAACTATAGAGCATTCTAGCCAAGTCATAATAGCTGTGGTTAAGATAATACAAAATGAGAGTGACAGCAACTGAAACTGCACAAGGTTTATTGGTAGAGATCCTCAAAGGTACAATTTAGGTGCATTAAAATTAGATCCAGGAAAACTGGGCTTGTTCAAAATGGTGGCAAAGGAAACTTCCTGATGGCAGAAATAGTAGCTAATCGTTATTTGATATGGACAAAACTTGATCAATGACTCCAATATCTGTTTAAAAAGTCATACAGAAAATAATTCTGATAAAAATTAATTATGTTAAAAGGATATATATGTGGAAAAATGGAAGTGGTTTAATAGTGACAATATATAAAACTGATTTGAGAATTTAAGTGAAATGTGATTTAAATTTGCATTTTTAAATATGAATAAAATGGAATATCCTTTTACATGATTAAAAGCCAGTTGCTTTTTTCTGTAATGATGTTTTTCATTAATTATTTTTTCTATTGAGTTTTAAGATTTTTTCCAATTTATTTAGAAATCTGTATTTGATGGAGATTCTTTGTCATATTTTTGCAATATTTTTCTTTGTTGCTTGCTTTTCAACTTGGCTTATGGTATTTTTGTCATGAAGACGTTTTAATTTTTATATAATCCTTTTTATCCATGTTTTTATGTATTAGGCTTTAAAGCCTGTCCCATGAAATTAAGTAAAAAAAAAGTGTTTCTTCTAGTACTCTTATGGCTTAGGTGTTTATTTTTAAATATTTTATCCATCTGGAATTTGTTTTGGTATAAAGAAATGAGGAAAGGAGTCCTTCTTTTTCAGGATGGTCCAGTTAGTTACTGCAAACCAGTTACTGAATAGTAGATATTTTCCCTTGCATCAAAAAGCTGTCTCTACATAAACCAAATTTTTGCATATTTGGGGGCCTGCTTCTCTTTTTCCTATTCACTTGCATTCACCTGTGTGTTAATTGTTGATCCAGTACAAGAATATTCTAATTATTATGACTTTATATTTTAATATCTGCTAGGGTGAATTCTTCTCCCATATTCTTCTTTATCAGACATGTCATGGCTTTCCTTGTTTTATTTTCTGAGATGAATTTTAGAGTCCATCTGAAGATCTGCCAGTGCTTCTGTCCCACTGCATTGTTTTCTTTTGGTGTTGATCATGTGAAATTTATAGGTCAATGCTGGAAGATGGGCATCTTTGTAAGGAGTGTTCCTATCCAGGTAAAGGGAATCTATTTTCCACGGGGTAGTTATTACATTTTACTTCACAGAGATCCTACATATTGCTTGTTTTTCCAGATATTTTTTTCTTTTGGATTGCAGTTCTAAATGGTATCTTTTCTTTATATTTTTATATATCTGGTTGGTGGTTGCTTCTTGAAAAGCTATTTTGATTTTTTTATATTAATTTTGTAAACAGTCCCCCCACTCTTGTTGTTTGTGCTTTTTTAGTTACTTCCTTTGGTTTTCCAGATACACAATTATAATATCTGCAGATAATCACTGTTTCCCACATTCTAAGTTTCATCTTTTCTGTCATTTCAGAGGGCACAAAAATTATGGGATCTTATGATGTGATGTTTTACAGCCTGATGTGGAGGTTGGTCAGGCATCTGTGCCACGAGCTTTGACCTCCGAGCCCCTAGCAAGAGATGGTTGAGTGAATGAGTGATTAGCCAGACCTCTGGCTTCAAACTGCTGGATCCAAGTCTCAGCTCCACCATTTATTAGCTGTGTGACCCTGGGCAAGTTGCTTAACTTTTCTGGGCTCAGTTTCATCTGTAAATTAACAGGATCCACCTCACAGGGTGGGCATGAGGACCGAATGAGTCAGTTCACATAAAAGAAAGAGAAAGCTGCTGTGAGATCTTCCGGGTTATGGGAGAGACGTGGGCGACATCCACATGCATGGACTAAGCCATGGTGTGGGAAGTTCTTAACCCCTTAAGGGTTGGGTGGGGCCCCTTTTTGCAACCGGGTTGCGAGAGACATGGGTGAACAGAAGTGGACGACTGCTTGTAAGAAATAAACGGGTTTCTCCCACTTTATTTCTCCCTTTAACTGATTTCTGTTTCACAGGTATTTTACCCTGGGATTTTCCCCAGGAGTTACATGTTTTCTGATGAAAAATTCACTGTAATTCTTACCTTTGTTCCTCTCTAGGTAAAGTTTGCTTTCCCCTCTCTGGCTTCTTCCAAGATTTTCTCCTTGTCTTTGGTTTCTGCAGTTTGAATATGATATGCATAGGTTTTATTGGTGTTTGTTTTCATTTTTTTGGTGTTTTTTTTTGGAGGGGGGGGTCATACCTGAGTATCATTTTTTCCCTCCAGACTGAGGTTTTTCTTGCCTTTTGGCATGTTGTGGATAAAATCGCAATATTCCAGAACCTCTTGCCTGGCCTAGTCCATCTCCATATCAATAGATTATAAAGCTGGTGGAGAGGCAAGTGCACCGGGACAGGGAGGGTTGTTTGGCTCCCTCCTAGCCAGGAATGGGAGAGACTCGGGTGAGCAGGAATAGGTGACTTCTTGTAAGCAACGAAAGGCCTTTTTCTGTCTAGTTTTTCCCTCCACTGATTTTAGTTTCTGTGGTTTGTGGTTTATTTGCCCCAGGCAGGGAACACATTTCCCCTTGGAGTTACATATGTCTTGTTATTTTTTGGTCTTTGCAAATAGGATTGATGTTGAATAGGTCTTTTGTGTGAGGATTTGCAGCAGCCTGGCTATAGGATCTGGGCTGTTTAATGTTTGCCACAGTTGCAGATGCCAGAGGCTTCAGATCCTCCAGTGTCCTTATTTTTGTCTCCTCTTGACTTTGGATTTCTCTAAGTCGTCTTCCTCAGAGAGAGCCTGTGTCCTGCAGTCCTTGCAGCTTTACCCTGCTGTTACTGTACTGGAGTCCTGTTGGTGAGGCAGAGGGGTGGGGAAAGCGGCCATCTACAGTCTTACATGTAAGCCTCAGTCCTTCGGGGGCCTGTGTCTCAAGGCTATGACCTCCACGAGCATCCTTTGGTGGTATGGCTTGGTTCCTCCCTGCCCTTGACTGACTGCAGCATTCCCCATCTATGTCCTCAACACAAATGCTGGTGTTGGCTGGAGAGCAAGGCATTTCCGTCCCCCAGGGAAATAAGGCTCAGGCAAAGCCTTGTTCCTTGGGGAGTAGTAGGCCTTTGCTAGGGGGAAGGCTCTGGCTCTATTCACGACGGTTACCCTCCTGCCAGAGCCATGACACTGTTGTTTTTGGATTGTCACCTGTAGAATCCTGCTTGTGTTCCTGAAGGCAGCTGGGGGACTCCCCTGTGACTGTGGCCCCAGGATTCTCACTCTCATGCTAGTTCATGCTCAGCCTCTAACAATTCATCACATTTCTGTTTAATTGTTTCTGCCAGTTTATGGCTTCAGTGGCTTCCTTTCCAGGTAAGCGGGTCTCAGCTCGCTCTCCCTGGATATGTTATCTTTCTAGATTTGGAGGCGGTTGTTTGCTCTGCCACCTCAGTTCTCTGATGGGTCTGAGAAAAGTCAGACTTCCCATCTGCCCAGGGTTTTCTTGTTGTAAAGGTGCGAGTGATGACTTCTAGGATTTTATAGGTCAGAGCTTAAGCTGCAAGTGCCCAACAGTTTTATGAGAATTCACACACGTAAAACATCTTTGTAAACTGCTAACTATTATAATTGATTAGTAAGTGGAATTAGATTACGGGTAAGCAGGAGAGAGGGAAAGTGGCCATCACAGGATTCAAGACCATAATATCATTAAAAGTGGAGGTGGCAAAGTAGACATGAAGGGAGGAAAAATAAAAAAGAAATGAGATGGAGGGAACTGTTCTTTCCCTTGTCCACCTGCCCTGCCTCTCTTCCCATCTCCATGCCATCAGGTACTTCTGTGGGTCCCAGCAGCTCAGGCCTCTGCTGGGCCTCTGCTGGGCCATGCCTGGAGTCTGTCAGGCTGCCTCTAAGCAGGTGCTGGATGCCCTAATGGATCTGGGCCCACAGGGACTGGTGAGAGGGGCTGCAGAGGGGCCTCAGGACCCGCTGTGACCCCGAAGCTCCTCCCTTAGAGGCACAATGATAGAGCCACCATCTCTGGCTGTGTGCACCTAAAATGCCCTCTCTTTACTAAGTTGGTGGGATAAGAAATAGGGCAGCTTCCATTCCTTACAGAGCAACAGTGCCATTATGAGTAAGTGGCACAGTTCATACAAAGAATGAATTCCCCTCCTCTTCCAGAAAGCCCGGCCCCTGCTACTGTTACCAGGCGGTGGGCTGTGGAATTCCTTGGTGCTTGTCTTCTCAAAGGAAAGAATTCAGGCAAGAGACTTGATAGAGAGTTAAAGCTGCAAAGGTTTTTTTATTTAGCCACATGGAAGTACAAGTATGCTGCAGACAGCAGGACGGGCTGACCCCTGCCATGGGTAGCACCTGCCAGGTCTTGCACTGTGTTCTTTCATGGGGGTTTATTTGGTCTCCTCCCTCCCATTTTGTCATCATCACACCACCCTTTGGATCCGCTTTGGTTTCTCCCCTCTAACCTCTTTGTGCATGTTTGTGTCTACCATCTTCCCATGAGTGAAACCCATGGGGTAAGGGGGCCTTAACCACAATATAAATGATATTATAATAATATTATAATGACTTCAGGGTTACTAGCAGACAAGGTTTTCCTTAAGAGTGCATGCTCCAAAATTGGGAAAGTCCCTGTGACTGGATCTTATTGCTTATCAGCCTGTGCTGAACAGCACACTGTGGGCAGAGACTGGGTGGTCTGCTGGCTTCCGTTCTCCCTCCTGCTCATGTCTGTCTGACTGCTACTCTAACACTTCCAGAGGAAGAGGCCAGCTGAGGCCCGCTGTGGTCTCAGGACGTTCCCTTATCCTACAACTGAATGGCTTTAGTGCTCGACATAAACCTCAGAGAGCACTCCAGGGAACACTACAGCTCTGAGTCCAGCCTCTCTCTCACTAGCTGTGTGGCTTGTGCAAGCTTCTCACTTTCACTGAGTCTTGGTGCTGTGCGTTAATGAGAGGGCAGCGAACCCTGAAGTAGCACCTATGTGTCAGACATCATTTTAAGCTCTTTGCATACATCTCATTGAATTCCTATGATAACCTTTTGAAATCAGCTAGTATTATTATCCCCATTTTGCCGTTTAGGAAATTAAGGCTCAGTAGATGGAGAGAGGTGCAAAGGTAAAATGTGCCTCTCAGGGTCATTGGGATGATTGTATGAAGTAATATATGATAAGGTGTTTAACTTAGTGCTTGGCACCCAGTTGATATGCAATGTATAATTGTTATTAGAAAACCTGACTCTGCCTTTCTTTAAAGTCTTTATTTTTTGGTGTGAAATTCAACATAGAAAAGTAAACAAAAATGTGCAGATCAATCATTTATCACAAGGTGAGCACCTGTAAAACAACACCTGAGCTAAAAAAAAATAGAACATGCCCAGCACCCTAGAAGGCACCCACAGGCACTACTACCCTTCTTTGCCCCCAGAGGTACCAATAGCTTGACTTTGGAAATCACTACTTTGTTCCTTTTTGTAATTTTGCCAATAAGTATACATTCCTAAACACTAGTTTTGCAAGCTTTTTGAACTTTATAATAAATTATCATTCTTTTGTATCTGGCTGCTTTTGCTCCCCATTGTTTGAGGTTCACCCATTTTATTGAGTGTAGCTGTAATGAGTTTATTTTCAGTAATCCTGGTCTCTTCCTTCAATAAAGCCATGTATTGCTTTATTGTGTGATATGCCACAATTTTTATGCATCCTGCTGTTGATGGGTATTTACATGGTTTCCAGTTTGGGGCTGTTTCACAGAAAACTGCTGTGAACTTTCTTATCCGTGGTCCTTAGTGCTCCTGCCTTGCTGGGTCATAGGGGATATGTTTGTTCAGTTTGAGACACTAGCACTTAGTTTTTGAAAGCTGCACCATAGGGCGTGAGAGTTCCCTTTGCTCCACATCTTTATCAACACTTTATGTTGTCCACTTCAAAGCCATTTTGATGAGTGAATTGTGGAATATCACTGTGACTTCAATTTGTATTTTCTTGCTTATTAATGAAGGTCAGCATATTTTCCTACGCTATGGCCATCTGGATATCCTCTTTTGTTAAGTGCTTGTTCAGATTTCTTGTCCTTCATTCTATTGAACGCCTTTTTAATATTAATTGATTTGTAGATTCTCTTTAGATGTTGAGAGTAGGAGGTCCTTTGGAAGTAACCTTGTATTTTCTTTGACTGGTATTAAGATGTGTGTGTGTATTTAGTTTTACACTCCTTAATAATAATGGGCCTAGTTGTGAATACCTTTTTGTTTACTCTTAATGTGAATTCTTAAGTCCATGATTTGATGTCTTCCACCAGTTTTAAAAATTCTTAGGCATTGTCTTTTGTCCTATTTTCTATCTTTTCTCCTTTTGGGACTTTGATTAAATTCATATTAGAGATGCTCCTCATATCCTCTATAATTCTTAACCTATTAAAAATTTTTTTTATTTTGGTATCATTAATCTACAATTACACGTGCAACATTATGGTTACTAGATTCCTCACATCATCAAGTCCCCACCACATACCCCATTACAGTCACTGTCCATCAGTGTAGTGAGATGCTATAGAATCACTACTTGTCTTCTCCGTGTTGTACAGCCCTCCCCGTGCCCCCACCCCCTACATTCTGTCTGCTAATCGTAATGCCCCTTTTTCCCCCCTTGTCCCTCCCTTCCCACCCATCCTCCCCAGTCCCTTTCCCTTTGGTAACCGCTAGTCCATTCTTGGGTTCTGTGAGTCTGCTCTGTTTTGTTCCTTCAGTTTTTTCTTTGTTCTTATACTCCACAGATGAGTGAAATCATTTGATATTTTTTTCCGCTTGGCTTATTTCACTGAGCATAATACCCTCTAGCTCCATCCATGTTGTTGCAAATGGTAGGATTTGTTTCTTTCTTATGGCTGAAAGGTTGCTTCCATTTCTTGGCTATTGTAAATAGTGCTGCAATAAACATAGGGGTGCATCTGTCCTTTTCAAATTGGGCTGCTGCAGTCTTAGGGTAAATTCCTAGGAGTGGAATTCCTGGGTCAAATGTTATCTCTATTTTGAGTTTTTTGAGGAACCTCTATACTGCTTTCCACAGTGGCTGAACTAATTTGCATTCCCACCAGCAGTGTAGGAGGGTTCCCCTTTCTCCACATCCTTGCCAACATTTGTTGTTGTTTGTGTTTTGGATGTTGGCCATCCTCACGTGTGTGAGATGATATCTCATTGTGGTTTTAATCTGCATTTCTCTGATGATTAGTGATGTGGAACATCTTTTCATGTGCCTGTTGGCCATCTGAATTTCTTCTTTGGAGAAGTGTCTATTCATGTCCTCTGCCCATTTCTTAATTGGATTATTTGCTTTTTGTTTGTTGAGGTGCTGAGTTCTTTATATATTTTGGATGTCAACCCCTTATCGGATACGTCATTTATGAATATATTCTCCCATACTGTAGGATGTCTTTTTGTTCTACTGATGGTGTCCTTTGCTGTACAGAAGCTTTTCAGCTTGATATAGTCCCACTTGTTCATTTTTGCTTTTGTTTCCCTTGCCCGGGGAGATATGTTTATGAAGAAGTTGCTCAGGTTTATGTCCAGGAGATTTTTGCCTATGTTTTTTTCTAAGAGTTTTATGGTTTCATGACCTACTTTCAGGTCTTTGATCCATTTTGAGTTTACTTTTGTGTATGGGGTTACAATGGTCCAATTTCATTCTCTTACATGTAGCTGTCCAGTTTTGCCAGCACCAGCTGTTGAAGAGGCTGTCATTTCCCCATTGTATATCCATGGCTCCTTTATCATATATTAATTGACTGTATATGTTTGGGTTAATATCTGGACTCTCTATTCTGTTCCACTGGTCTGTAGGTCTGTTCTTGTGCCAATACCAAATTGTCTTGATTACTGTGTCTTTGTAGTAGAGCTTGAAGTCAGGGACCGTAATTCCCTATTTTATTCTTCCTTCTCAGGATTGCTTTGGCTATTCGGGGTCTTTTGTGGTTCCATATGAATTTTAGAACTATTTCTTCCAGTTCATTGAAGAATGCTGTTGGTATTTTGATAGAGATTGCATTGAATCTGTAGATTGATTATTAATTAAATCAATTAATTAAAAAATTAATTTTATTTATTTTTTCAAAGGACCAGTCTTGGTTTCATTGATTTTTTCTATTGTTTTATTCTTCTCAATTTTATTAGGTAGTCTAGCCATTTTGACAATATTTATTCTTCCTAGCCAAAAGCATGGGATGAATTTCCATTTGTTCGTGTCCTCTTTAATTTCTCTTAGGAGTGTCTTGTAGTTTTTAGCATATAGGTCTTTCACTTCCTTGGTTAGATTTATTCCTAGGTATTTTATTCTTTTTGATGCAATTGTGAATGGAATTGCTTTTCTGATTTCTCTTTCTGTTAGTTCATTGTTAGTGTACAGGAAAGCAACAGATTGCTGTGTGTTAATTTTGTATCCTGCAACTTTGCTGAATTCAGATATTACTTCTAGTAGTTTTGGAGTGGAGTCTTTAGGGTTTTTTATGTACAATATCATGTCATCTGCAAATAGTGACAGTTTGATTTCCTCTTTACCAATCTGGATGCCTTGTATGTCTTTGTTTTGTCTGATTGCTGTGGCTAGGACCTCCAGTACTATACTGAATAACAGTGGAGAGAGTGGGCATCCCTGTCTTGTTCCTGATCTTAGGTGAAAAGCTTTTAGCTTCTTGCTGTTAAGTATGATGTTGGCTGTGGGTTTGTCATATATGGCCTTTATTATGTTGAGGTACTTGCCGTCTATAACCATTTTGTTGAGAGTTTTAATCATGAATGGATGCTGAATTTTGTCAAATGCTTTTTCTGCATCTATGGAGATGATCGTGTGGTTTTTGTTCTTCTTCTTGTTGATGTGGTGGATGATGTTGATGGATTTTCGAATGTTGTACCATCCTTGCATCCCTAGGATGAATCCCACTTGATCGTGGTGTATGATCCTCTTGATGTATTTTTGAATTCGGTTTGCTAATATTTTGTTGAGTATTTTTGCATCTATGTTCATCAGGGATATTGGTCTGTAACTTTCTTTTTTGGTGGGGTCTTTGCCTGGTTTTGGTTTTAGAGTGATGCTGGCTTCATAGAATGAGTTTGGAAGTATTCCCTCCTCTTCTATTTTTTGGAAAACTTTAAGGAGGATGGGTATTATGTGTTCTCTATATGTCTGATAAAATTCAGTGGTGAATCCATCTGGCTCGGGGGTTTTGTTCTTAGGTAGTTTTTTGATTACCTATTCAATTTTGTTGCTGGTAATTGGTCTGTTTAGATTTTCTGTTTCTTCCTTGGTCAGTCTTGGAAGGTTGTATTTTTCTAAGAAGTTGTCCATTTCTTCTAGGTTATCCAGCTTGTTAGCATGTAGATTTTCATAGTATTCTCTAATAATTCTTTGTATTTATGTGTTGTCCGTCGTGATTTTTCGTTTCTCATTTCTGATTCTGTTTATGTGTGTAGGTTCTCTTTTTCTCTTAATGAGTCTGGCTAGGGGGTTTATCTATTTTATTTATTTTTTCAAAGAACCAGCTCTTGGTTTCATTGATTTTTTTTCTATTGTTTTGTTCTTCTCAATTTTATTTATTTCTTCTCTGATCTTTATTATGTCCCTCCTTCTTGTGACTTTGGGCCTCGTTTGTTATTCTTTTTCCAATTTCAATAATTGTGACTTTAGACTATTCATTTGGGATTGTTCTTCTTTAAGTAGGCCTGGATTGCAATATACTTTCCTCTTAGAACTGCCTTTGCTGCGTCCCACAGAAGTTGGGGCTTTGTGCTGTTGTTGTCATTTGTCTCCATGTATTGCTTGATCTCTGTTTTAATTTGGTTGTTGATCCATTGATTATTTAGGAGCATGTTTTTAAGCCTCCATGTGTTTGTGAGCCTTTTTGTTTTCTTTGTACAATTTATTTCTAGTTTTATACCTTTGTGATCTGAGAAGTTGGTTGGTAGAATTTCAGTATTTTTGAATTTACTGAGGTTCTTTTTGTGGCGTAGTATGTGATCTGTTCTGGAAAATGTTCCATGTGCACTTGAGAAGAATGTGTATCCTGTTGCTTTTGGGTGTAGAGTTCTGTAGATGTCTGTTAGGTCCATCTGTTCTAGTGTGTTGTTCAGTGCCTCTGTGTCCTTACTTATTTTCTGTCTCGTTGATCTATCGTTTGGAGTGAGTGGTGTGTTGAAGTCTCCTAAAATGAATGCATTGCATTCTATTTCCTTCTTTAATTCTATTCCACATGTTTGTTTCACATATGTCGGCACTCCCGTGTTGGGTGCATATGTATTTATAATGGTTATATCTTCCTGTTGGACTGACCCCTTTATCATTATGTAATGTCCTTCTTTATCTCTTGCTACTTTCTTTGTTTTGAAGTCTATTTTGTCTGACACAAGTACTACAACACCTGCTTTTTTCTTTTTGTTGTTTGCATGAAATATCTTTTTCCATCCCTTCACTTTTAGTCTGTGTATATCTTTGGGTTTGAGGTGAGTCTCTTGTAAGCAGCATATAGATGGGTCTTGCTTTTTTATCCATTCTATTACTCTACGTCTTTTGATTGGTGCATTCAGTCCATTAACATTTAGGGTGATTATTGATAGATATGTACTTATTGCCATTGCTGGCTTTAGATTCATGGTTACCAAAGTTAACCTATTTTTTGTGTTTTTCATTCTTTTGTCTCCCCCTGTCCTTTTTGAGAAATTTTCTTCATGAATTATCCCTTCATCTTTGTCAGTATGCTGTTTAACTCATAACCTACCTTTCGGGTTTTCACTTTCAAGTATTATAGTATTTAGTTTCATAAATTCCATCTTAGTTTCTAGTTCTTTCCCAAAACTTTCAATCTTCTCTTTTGTATTCTTGAACATTGGAAACACATTTGTTTTAAGGTTTAAGTGTGATAAAACTAATATCTGGAGGCCCTGTGGGCCTGCTTTTATTGCTTGGTCTTCTTCTAGTGTTGTCCATATAGTCTTATTTCCTCATGTGACTAGTTATTTTTGATAGTGCACTGGATATTGTATTTGCAAAATTACTTGCAGAGATACTTTGAGGTTCAAGACATTATTTCCTTCCAGAGAAGATTAAAATTTGTTTCTGCTAGATGCTTGGGAATACTAACAATTTGAGAGCACCTCAATTCAGTTTCAGGGCTTGAAGTTATTTGAAGTTGAGCCAAAGTCTCTAAGGTAGCAAGTAAAATTAAGTGCAAACACAAGAGGCTTCATCAGAATTTTTCCTCCAGTGGTTCTTGGACTACTAGTCTCTCTCTCTCTCTCTCTTTCTCTCTTTTCTACCCCTTAAGACTTCCAGAGGCATTTATCAACTTCCAAGTCACCCCCTCAGAATTAGCAAATATCCCTAGGGAAAAAGCAGCCCTAAATGCCAGACTTATGTCCTAAGGGTTCCATTTCCCCCAGTCTTGGAACAGTAATTTTCCCCTATTTTGTTAGCATTCTGATGCTTCAAGCAGATGTTCTTAAATATTTCCCAGACTTTTAGTACCATGTTTGGTTCTTAATAATGTAGTTTGCTATTATCAGTACTTCAAGTCTTCCATCTCCACTACTCCAAGTTTACATGCATGTATCTTTCCCCTTTGTTCACATTGGTAAAAATACACGTTGCTTTAGCACTATGATTGCCCCAGGTAAAATTTTTAAATGGATGTTCTCAATTTTTTAGTTCTCACTTCTTCAGATTTTGCCCCTCAGCCTCTGAGTCAGCATCTGCCCTCTGAGTGAGCGGCCCCACCTCTACCAGCTGCCACCATCGATCTGGGCTGTTGGTATTTGCTGTCACTCAACCTCTTATCTTCCCTCAAGGTAACAAAATCCCCCTTCTCTGTACAGGCTTCCTTGATCATCAAAGTTCAGTATGGTCTTTCCTGTTGAATTCTTCTATCATCTAGTGTGTAATGCAAGTTTAACTGTTAACAAGGTATATGTTAATTCATCCCTTAACTTTTTTTGTGCATGTGGATTATGACGTCCTCAAAGGAAGACACATATTATTCTTTTTATAATTTTACCAACTCCTAGCACCTCACCTTGCACATAGTAGGTTCTCAAAATATATAATTGATTGAGCATCTCAGGTCTGTCCTCCAAAAATTGTGCCATACCTAGGCATTTCTGTCCCATCATAGCACAATGTCACGTCACATTGCAACCCTGTACTAGAAAGGTTCTAGGGCCGATCCTGCCTGCCGAGTGCTGCTGAAGGGGTGCCATGACCCCCATCCCCCTGTTACAGCTGATTTGACGGGGGATAATCTGTGCAGAGCCACACTTTAAAGTTATCTGCTATTACTGCCTCCTCTACTTAATTAATTCCTTTGTTTAACATCCATGAAAAATTATCAACATGTTTAGCTTTATTCCTAAATGCAGCCTGTAATCCAGCAAGAGTTGGAGAAAAAGAAAACAACACCTAATTATCTTTGAACAGTGATCTAGTCACTAGCCAGTTCTTTGTCCAGACCTTACAGAAGGAGATCTGGGGTCTGGAGCTGAAATCTTCTGTAGTGTCACATCTGCAGAAAGGCTCTAGATCCCACACAAGAGTCCTGGAGAGAAGCAAGTGACGGAGATGAAGATGCCCAGTGACTGAAGACGAGCACAGGGTTCATGTGAGAGCCTGGGAGACAGGAGCATCCCCACGGTCTCTAAGGGGCAGCTTTTGTTCTCAGCGTTTGCCCGGCATCCTCTCCCCCAGGACCGCAGTCTCTGAGTTTAGGACTTGCATCTATGCCTGAGATGAGTTTTAGGGCCTTCTATTCCAGTAACCAAAGAGCACAGATTAGAAATATATGCCTCCTTAGCCATATCAGGCAAGGTATAAATGAAACCAACTGGTGATGTGAAGCACAAAGGGGGCATATTGAGAAGACAGAGGGGGTGGGGGGAGAGGACCAGGCATGGGAGATGGACAGGAGCTGAACAGTGCTGGAGGGCCAGAGTTACACTACGTGGGGCTCGTCCGGCCAGAACACCCCACTTCTGCTGCTGGACACTGGGCACCGTGGCCCCCTGCCCTGCCCGATGGGGCTGTTGCCTGTGTGACGTGCTGCTTCTCCAGGACTGAAGCTGCTGAGGACGAACGGGGTGGTCCCATGTTCTCACAGCTGCCGGAGACGGGAGGGAAGGACATTGCCCTTCTGGGCCTTGTAGTGGGAAACAGGCCCCGATGCTGACAACACAAAGGGAGGAGACGGATGCTGGGCGGCCAGCAGCAAGGGCGTTGTCTCTACAGGGGCTTTTCTGGTTAAGATGAACATGCTAGAAATTTCAGCCCTTATATAAGGTTGGTGAGATGTAGAACGACTTGGTGGGGAGAAAGAAAGATAGCAATGCATTTGGAGTAGCCCTTGAAGGATAGGCTGTACTGCGGGCAGGTGCCTTTTTGCCCTTTCCCCCTTCCTTCTTCCGGTCTGGACATGTAGACGTGACAGTTGGGATTCTCGTGAACATCTTGGGATCTCGGATATGGAAGCCATGAGACCAAGCTGGCTGAGCAGAAAGATAAAAGGATTCTGGTCTTTGATGAGGAGGGAGGCACATTCCAGCCTCCATAGTTCTTTCACATGAGTAAACTCTTCCTTGTTCAAGCCCCTGTGTTCTGGCCTCTGTTTCTAGCAGCTGAGCACGATTCCCGACAGACACCACCGTCATTACTGATACTGTGGTCACTGTGTTGGCCGCCTGAGTGAGTGTTTAGCAGTGTGGCCATTGTTCGCCGATTTCAGAATTCCTGTCACTCTGTTCTCCAAAAAGAACTGAGATTTAGATAATAGTTTTTAACAACAAAATGCACAAAAGTGAATTGGGTATAGATTTTTAAAAAGACTTTCACAATGCATTTTGAAAACTAGGCGATTCCCTGACATATTCCTCTCTCCTGGTAATGGAGAGAACAAGTTGTTTTAGAGCATCTCACATCCATTCATTTAGGGCAGTGCTGTGGGGTGGAGGTAGGAAGTGAAGAGTGGAATCCAAAATAGGACCATAAAAGTATTTTTGATTTTCATATTTTTATTTTGTATTAACATTTGAAATATCTAAACAGGGAAATTAAAAGAAGGCCCTGTGAATGTTCACGTCTAGTCCTCTGGGCAGACCCCCATGCCACTACTCGGCTCTTCCCGCTCCCTTTTGCCGTGGCACACGGAGCAGACAGCATCTCCCACACTAGCCACGCCGTGACCCGGAGAGGCGCCATACGCCTGGCGAGGGCTGCCCTTCTTGTTTTCCCTTCATTAGGTGGGAGTGAGAAAAGAGAGGTGGGGAGGGCTGTGAGTGGTGAAGAAGCAACTGAAACACTGTTCAAAGATAATTAGGTGTTGTTTTCTTTTTCTCCAACTCTTGCTGGATTACAGGCTGCATTTAGGAATAAAGCTAAACATGTTGATAATTTTTCATGGATGTTAAACAAAGGAATTAATTAAGTAGAGGAGGCAGTAATAGCAGATAACTTTAAAGTGTGGCTCTGCACAGATTATCCCCAAGCAAACTATTGGCAGTATAGACTACACTCTAACTGGCAGCGATTATGATATTAGCAAAAAATTCATATAGACAACAGGCTGTCTGAGACCAAAGTCTAAGCGCTGGGGAATGATGTTATCTCATCTTGCTCAGGAAAAATTTACTTACTTTCTCTTCAAAACAAGTTTTCAAGCTCCCAGGGGGCAAAGCGCTGCATCCATATGAGTCCTGAGACAGCACCTAGCAGAGAACTTTTTTTTACAGTAATAACAATACTATCTTTACTCCATTGGTGGGGTTAACTAGCAGAGAACTTTAAGCCACAGATCTTAACAGGTGTGCCATGGTGACGCTGCAAGGACAGACTTGTCTGAGGAGCTGAGGTTGCCAGTGGAGTGACTGCAGAGGGTCTGAGAGGCCTGGTCCAGGGCCTCTGGGCTGCCAGGAAGGCGTCTTCCTCATGCAGCCATTCGCCAGGGCAGAGCCTGAGCTGGGTTTTCTGCCATCCCCACACTTCCCAGCCTGGAAGTAAGTGCGTCCCCTGGCATGCAGGCATGTCTGGATATTTTTGAAGACAAGGAGAGAGTGGGTTTCTGGGAGGCTCCTTTCCTGGAGCCGAGGAGCTGTGCGCTGAAGGCCAAGATGCCCAGGATTCAGGCCTGGGTTCCTCCAGCCCTCAGTCTTAGCCACTCGGGAGGGGGGCTCAGAACAGAGGCCCATTCAGGGCATCCCAGGTGATGGTGGCATATTGCAGGCACATGGGCCGCGAGGAAGCACAGAAGATAACGTGGGCGGGAATGTTGTCCAGAGACAGCAGCCTCGAGTCTCCCCTTTTCCCATGGGTCAGCTTCTCCATGAAGCTTATTCCTTCGAAGCACATGGTGGCCCTTGTGCTGCTCAGTGTCTCTCCCGTAGGACTGCTGCCCACTCATGCCCAGCCCCAGGGATCCTGCTTTCTACTTCTGCCTGAAGTTTCTCTGCTCCTGCCTCCTGTGCAGTAGCTCAGAGGACCCCCTTGTCCAGCTGGTCGTCATGCAGGGTGACTTCCTTGGGCTCTGTCATCCTGCCCAGTCACATGTCATGAATCAGCTCTCTGTCTGGGCTGCAGGTGGGCTTGGTGCCCGACTCCTGCCATCCACTCGTCCTCACCTGGGCTTCCCTGCTGGGAGATGCATCAGAAAGGAACAGCCAGTGGAAAATGAAGCACTGTTTTTATTAAGCATTATGTGTCTACCACAGTGGTAAAATTCGTTTTGGGAATAGGGACTTTACTGGAGAACTCAGCTTCCAACCTCAGTGTGCCCCCACTGCTGGTCTACCCACCCGGTCTCGGGTGGAGAAGCTGGGTGGAGGGGGAGGCCAGGCCTGCAGGAGGGGCCCTTCCGGGTGGAGAACAGCCATCACCTGCAGGGGCCAGGCCCTCTTGTTGATCCAAGTCATTAGAGGAAAAGAAGCGGAAGAGAAGACAAGCATTGGTCCTGATCGTGAAGACACAGTTGGCCACCCAGTGTGGAGTGGGACCCTCCCAGAGCCTCAGTGTCCAGCACGAGAGCCACGAGCCACGTGTGGCTGTTGGGCAGGTCCAGAGTGTCTGATGCGGACCCGCTTCTGCAGGCTTAGTAGTGAAGGGAAGGATCTTATTAATATTTCGTGTATTGCTTGTTTAAACAAAATTTTAGATATATTGACTTAAATAAAATATATTTTAATGCCAACGCCACCTGTTTGTTGTTCCATTTTAAAAGTGTGGTTACTAGATGATTTAAGATTATGTATATGGCTCCTGTGATGTTTCTACTGAGCAGCGCTGTGGTAGTCCAAATGTGTCAGCCGTGCAGGGAACAGCGAGGAGGGTAGCAGTGAGGCAGGGCTGCAGCAGTGTGCACAGAGGGGTGCTGTGGTGGCCGTGTCTCAGTGGGGACCCACACTGCAGCCAGCAGTCCGGAGCATGGCCGCCTGTGGGTAAGGGACTGCTTGTCTCCTTCCTCAGCTGCAGGCACTGGGCTGGGCAGGCACCTGGGCATCGTAGACTCCAGTCCATTATAGTTAAAGTTTTCTTATTTGTTCATCTATTCAACAGACATCTGTTGAGTTCCCAATGTGGTGTCCCTCTTCTAGGCTCTGGGAATAGTCTTGGATAAAAAACTTGTAATTTTATGGGGTTGATTCTAGTAAGGGAATAAAGACAATGAACAAATAAGAAACCCAGTTTATCTACGTCATAAAGGAATAATGCTAGGAAGCAAAACACAGCAAAGTAAAGTACAGAGGGGGTGTGGGAGGTGGTGGGTGCTATCTTAGAGGGTGCTGGGGGAGGCCTCACCGACCTCGTGTGGGGACTAGAAGCAGGTGGGGACCCCCGAGCCCTGAAGATACCTGGGAGGAGATGACCCCAAGGCAGGAGCATATGTGGAGTGCTCAAGGGAGAGGCAGGAGGCGGTCTGGCCGGAACATAGTGAGAGGGGAGAGGGGCAGGGGTGCAGGCTGTGGGCCAGGGCCTCAGACGGATGGGAAGCTGTTGAGAGGACTGGAGCCAAGGAGTGCTGTAATCTGTGTAGGTCTTAAAAGGGTAAGTCTGACCCCTTAATTGGGAATAAAGTGGGCAGACAAGTCGGAAGCAGAGCGCCAGCTAAGAAGTTCCTGCAGCAGTTGGGAGAGACAACGAGCCTTCGGCCGGGCAGTAGCAGGGACGGATGTGTCTCGAAGGCAGAGCTAAAGGGATTTGCTGATGAACTGGATGTGGGGTGGTAGGGGCGGGAGTCCGGGGCTCCGAGGTCTTGGCCTGAGCAGCTGGAAGCAGCCACTGCCTCAGCTGAGACAGGAAGGGGAGCAGCTCAGTCAGGGAGGGTCCTGTTCCCTTTGGGAGCTGCTAGTGCGGGATCCAGAGCAGGTGACAGTAGGCAGTTGGGTACATGTGTCTGGGGTTCTGAGAATATGTCAGGGCTCAAGAAATACGTTTCTGAAAGCTCAAGGAACAAATGAGAGTCACAGCATAGAGATAATTTCTAAGGCCCTAAGGAGTGAGTATAGATGCAAAGGAGAGCTGCAGCCTGGGGCCCCGTCTTTGCTTAAGGGTGGGGGAGGTGAGGGAGAACCAGGCAAAGGGGAAGAAAGAGATGGGAGGGGGGCCTGGACAGGGGCCCTGGGGTGCCTTGGCCACATGTAGCCGCCCTGCATCTGTTTCAAACACCTACTGCGAAGCCTTGCTCTGATGTCTGTCTCCTTTGTATCCCCAGGTCTAATACAGGTTCTGGCATTTAGTAAACTCAATAAATGTTTGTTGAGTAACTGCATAGACACTTAAAAAGGAGAAGAGGTAGTCTGGCATTTTTGTTCCTTAGTTTTCCTATCATTGAAGTGAAATAGTTTTTTTTTAAACACTGATATTCTCTGGAGTTGGGGTAGGGAGTGAGGGAAGTGGGGGCGACGGGCTGTGGCCGAGTCTGTGTTCTGTGGTTCTGTCCCGTGGCAGAGGGCATGGCCTCTGTTCTGAGTGTCTGGCTGCGCTCTGTGCAGTGTGAAGACTGCCGTCAACTGGGAGAACAAAAAAGACCGGTGGTGCCGCCAGGCCCAGCGCTCAGCCTAGATCCGTACAAAGCGGAGCGCCCCTGGGCATCACCCTCCGCCCCGGTGTCTCTCTGAAATCCCACTGCGTTTTGTGCTGAGCCACAGTGGCTGGGTAGCTGTTTTATTACTGATCAGACAGAGTCTAAAGAGAGTCACCCTGACATGAGAGAACCTTAAAAGGCTCCCTGGCTAACTTGGGCAGCTCTGATTCAAGCCAGAGAAACAAGCCCTGAGCTTGATTCTGGACCAGAGGCCTGACTGCCGCTCTCCATGCTGGACCACTTTCATCGCTTTGATCGGAGCAACCACACACACACCACCTCCTAGCCCCTCCTCTGTCAGCAATACTGGGTTCACATGGAAAACGTCAGTTGTTAGTTGCAAATATCTAGGTGTTTGGCACTGTGCAGCCAGAGTCCCCATTGAACCAGCATGGGGCAATTGCTTCCCTCATTTTTTATGGAAGATGTTTTCTGACTTCTCGGTATCTGTTCATGGGGAAGAGGCAGATTTCTTTCTAAGATGGCTACGTAGAAAAGAGGAGAGAGAAGTGGGTATTTTATATTCCTTACTCCATGTACTCTGCATGGATAGGTATGAATTTGACCCGTGTGATAGATGCTCACAGATCTCCTGAAAGAACCCAGCCCTTGTAAGGTGGTAACGCCGAGGGCACTGTTGAGGGAATATAGCAGCTGGATGGAGTCTCCTCCCATCTCCGATCTGGCTCCCCTCAGACTGGGAAAAAGAATTGCACCTTGCTCAAGAGCTCATGTAATCAAGTCCTTGTAAACGGTAACTTCTAGTCATCAGCAGGGTCTTTATGTAGCCAAAGGAACAGTTAAGGAGTAGGAGGTTCACAATAGTATCATTTTTATTCTCAGTGGCCCAAAGGGGCACAGTTGGAAAGGAGCGTGGGGGGTTTGGGGCAGAGGAATTAAGCTGACGCTGACCTGCGTAGTGATGCAGGCTATTAACTCCACTGTGGGCTGAGATGGCTTTTCAAATATGAAATAGTAAAGTTTCTTTTCCTCCTTATGCTCTGAGAATTACCGTTCATCCTAGGGAGATGGGTGTGTGTGTATGTGACAGAGACTCTTTGTATGTTTTGTGTCTGATTCCAAAATTGCTTCTAGACCTCAATTATCTGCTATGGTAGTCATGAGCCACACAGAACTTATTAGATTTAAATGAATTAAAGTTAAAATTAGAAATCAGTTTCTCAGTTGTTGTAGTGACCAGCGGCTACAGTATTGGGCAGCCCAGATGTGGAACATTCCCATCACTATAGAAAGTTATGGGGCAACGCTGCTCATGGCCCCAGAGAGACGCACGGCCGCTCACACCTGTGGGTGACCTCAGAGGGGACGAGGCTGGAGTGCCACATCGTGTCTGAATTGTCTTGGGCACGGTTCTGATCGGCTGATGGAATAAATGGGTGAATCCATGGGATGACCAGAGTGAGATGGTTCTCAGGGTGGGCGGCTGAGGACGGGGGCTGTGAGGCTTTCCGGGACTTGGATGGGGAGGAGGAGCTGAAGGTGCATGGGGTGGAGGTGAAGGCTGCGAGTGAGGGCGGTCAAGCAGTGTGAAGCCACCCTGGACGGCTCGGGCCTCTTGCCTTCTTTCTGTCGGTTGGAAGAAGAGAGATGAGAGCAGAGCCAGGGGACGGTGCCGAAGTGGCCCTCCCTTCCCACTCAGGGGTCCCTGAAGGCGGCCTCAGCCTGTCTGCTTTCTCCCCGAGTTCTCAGGGGGCTTGCTGTTGGCCCCGAGGGAGCCATTGGATACCTTCCCCAGGTGTCTGCATTCAGGCCCGGGGTTGCTGTGACACCGGGCCACAGGCTGGGCGGCTTCCGCAGCAGACAGTTATCTTCCAGTTCTAGCTGCCGGACGTCCAGAACCACGTGTTGACAGGGCCACGCTTCCTCCGAAGACTGTAGACAAGAGTCTTCCCTGCCTCCTCCGTCTTCTGCTGGTCGCTGGCAATCCTTGGCTTGTAGATGCTTCTCTCCAGCTTCTGCTCAGTTTTCTTGTGGCCTTTCACCTGTGTGTGTCTCTGTGTCCAGATTCCCTTCTATCAGGATGCCAGTCATACTGGATTCAGGGCCCATTCTCATCTGGTATGGCCTCAACTTTTCACATTTGCAAAGACTCTATTTCCAGTTAAGGTCCCATTCACACGTCTCAGCTGGGCATGATTTTTGGGGGGACCCTTAGTCCAGTTCAGTCTCTGACCTGGAGACGCCCCTTACCTGCTGGTTTGAGACAGGTAGAAACAGATACCTTATATTTTCATTTACTCATTTCACTCACTTTAGAAACTTTGCCGAGAATCTACCATGCCTAGGCTGTCGTTGGCTTGTGGTGCGCTGAGTAATAGACGCAGCCGACCTCGGGCTCCCTGAGGTCTGTGTGTGGCGAGGTCTGGATATCAGATTTGCTCTGGGAAGACAGTACTGAGTCCAGGACCCTCTTGTCTTTCTTACACATGGAGTTCGGTGGGCACACGAAGGGGGAACCTGAGACGGCAGCGGAGCCGGGAAGCTTCTGGGAGAAGCCTGCTGTGTGCAGAGCCCCCACCTGGTTGGAAGTGTGTCTTCTTATCCAGGAAGCTGAGGGAGCCTGAACACCTGACCAGACATGGTGTTAATAAGATCACCTCCACATGACGCCTGCACGGATCTCATTTTTGGGTGGTTATATAAATCATATTAACAGACATCCCTTTGCAAAGGAAATCTATTTTGATACTATTATAATTTATGGCACTGAACAATTTTAATATGCCCAAGAGTTCTCTGGATGTTATAATGAGCCATCCACACAATGGGATTAAAAAATTATCTCTTTATTAGAATTTGATATTGACTCATGAAACAATAATGAATCTCCCTCCGTCCAGCCCAGGGGATAGGGGTGAAAAGAGGAAAAACCTGGCGCTTGTTTCTTCAGATGGAACTGAGGAGCCTCGGATACCCAGACTCACCCTGACACGCTGCCCCTGCCTCCCACCTTCCCCAGGGCCTGTCAGTCCTGTCTTGGCACAGAAATAATGCCCCCCATGCCTTAGGAGGTGGCCACTTGCACATATTTTGTGTAGGAGAAAATGTCTAGAGAAGGCTCTAGAGTTCATGGGTCTGTGGGTGTGCAAGGGAACTTCACGTTGATTGCCCCTGACTCCAATCAGACATTCTTCCCTCTCAGTGAAGTGCTTCAGGCTAGTCCAGTTTCCCCTAGGGTGGAAGAATGTTCCGCTGGTACCACATGAATCTGATAAACAGCCTCACTGTTGGCCACTTAGTCCTTTAGAAAGGTCTACAATGGTGTTTGTGCAAAGCTAATGTGAATGCTGAGTGTACCAGGACTCTCTTTGGGTGACCTCCAATTACTGCGTCATTATTAATAGAAGCTCTTCTTCTGTTTCTCTCATTATGCAGCTCAATTACAGAGACTCCCTCACAGCTTTTATGTCCTCTCCATTTATTCACCACTGGTTGGTGAGCATTTTCAGGTGGGGCCGATCTACTGGGTGCTAAGGAGTGTGGCCAGTCCTCTGTCTTCTAATCAAAGCATGTGTCACACTATTATTTTTAAAAACAAGAAAATTGCGGTAGGGACAGGAGAACGTTGATTGTAAGTGAAGTGCTACTGGAAGTAATTAAAGGGTTCAGAGGTGCATTTCATTAATGCTGTGTTATTGTGAGAGCTTGGTCCCTTGCTAAAACCACCTGGAAAATCTCATTTTCTTTCTCCAGTAGCAAGGGTCTCGGGGGTGTCAGTGAGTCTGCTGAGGCCATGGAGAAGCTGGGTGCAGACACAGTTCCTGTGCTGTCGGGAATCTCAGACAAGCCTCGTTTAGCTCGGCTGTGGCCTGCTTCCTCCAGACCCTGTACTTCAGGGGCGAAACTACCATGATGACTGACGTGCAGAAACGGGGTAACAAAGACCTGCTATGGAGGGAGAAAACATTGTTCTTAGCCCCCGACTTTCCAGGTTTGCTCTGATCTTCCCAGACACAGACCTGCTGCCATGATCACGGGACATGCAGCTGCCTCAGAGCTGGAAGTTCCCACCTGTGCTGTCTTTTGAGGGTTGGTTGATCCTTCTGTGGAGATACATGAAATTTTTTAAAAAGACACTTTACTTGCTAAGATGGTCCAGTCTATGGGAAGAGCAGAAAGGCACCAGGAAAAAGATTTAAAGAGAGTGCTTCTGTCTCTTGCTGGCACTTTACCCATCACTGAAGGTGCGTCTTGCCAGGCCCACATCTTGGTCCCTGGGTCCCCTAGGATGGGCCCTCAGTGTGCAGTACGGTGTTTCGTGAATAAACACCGTGGCTTCAGAACAACTTTCCTGATGAAATTCATTTTTCCAAACATTAGTGTAATAGCCATAATCAGTCTTCTCATTGCCAGGCATGGGATCCCTGACCAGCCAGGTCTCAGTGATGGAAAGTAACTGACACGCCAGTCAGATAAATACTGTGTTAAACTGCCCTGAACAGCAGTGACAAATGGCACATATGTCCTCGTTAACTCGTGTTTCTCTTCAGATCCACCTCAGAGTTGAGGGCACCCGGGGAAGCCCTGGGGAAGTCGATGTGGCCGAGTGGGGGTTGTCAGGCCTCTCAGCAAGTGTCGCCTAACAAGGCCCTGCGAAACTCAGCGGCCTGAACTATGCCGATATTCTGCGTTCATGATTCTGCACTTGGGGCTGGGCTCAGCTGGTGCTGTTTGGTCCCACGCGTGGCTGCGGGAGCTGGCGTATGCAAGTGGATTCCTCAGTCCGTGGCGTCTGCCTTGCCTGGGATGGCTGGAGGTGTTGGGGGCTGGCTGAGGCATTTTCACTCTTTCCATCTGGCCTCTCTGGTATGTTGCTGGACCTCTTGTCTCTGTGGCGCAGGGACCTCGTGAGGGCATCCAAGAGGGCAAGCCTCAGGCTGCCACACTAAAGCCTGGGTCATGCGGCTGATGTCCCGCTGGCTGAGCCCAGCATCCCTGTGGGAGGGGACTGCACCAGGGCGGTGATGACGAGGAGGCACAGCTCATTGCTGGCCACCAGAACAATCTATCCTGGGAGCGTGCGCGTGCACACAGACACACACACGTACGGGGGGCGGGGGGGGCGTGCGCTGTCTGGGGACCAGAGCGTGCTGTGCCTGACGCTGGGAAGTTATCCTCTGCGGCTCTAAAATTTGCCTCTTCTCTTCCTCCTCTCTCTGCGATTTTCTTGATATATAATTTATGTACTGTAAAGTCAACCTGTTTAAAGTGTACAGTTCAGTGGTTTTCAGTTTACAGAGTTGTACGATTGTCGATCATTACAGAAATCCAATGTTAGAATATTTTATCATCACCCAAAAGAACCCTTGGGCCCATTAGTGCTTACTCCACATCCCAGCCTCACTCCTCGGCCCCCAGCCAGAGGCAACCCTGAAGCTCTTTCTTTATGGGTTTGCCCCTTCTGGATGCTTCGTGTAAGTGAAGTCACACAATACTAGGCTTTCTGTGATTTCCAAAGTTAATCGAGGCTGTAGCAGGTGCTGGCACTTCACTTCTTTCATTGGTGAGTAATAGCCCATTGCCTGGACAGAGACCACCAGCCCGTTGCCTTGACATAGACCACTAGCCCGTTGCCTGGACAGAGACCGTGTTTCGCTCCGCCAGCCATCAGACGATGGTGTTTGTGTGGTTTCCGCCTTTGGCTCTCATGGGTAATAGCTTTTTGCGGACTTACCTTTTCATTTCTCTTGGGTAGATACCTAGGAGCCGATGGATCAGAATGCCGTTGTGAGGAACTGCCGGACAGCTTCCCCAAATTGTTTTCCATCCCCATGTTTGTCTTCAGGGGAGTAGAGGACAGATACTCCCTGTTCAAGAGGGCTTGGTGAGGAAAGGTGACGTCTAGCTCGAAACCACTTTTGGCCCCAGAACTCTATGATTCAGCAGCTGGTTCCCCATGCCGAAACAAGTAATGGATCTAACAGTGACATCTGAGCATTTTGTTATCCCAGATTCCGATTCTGAGACCCCAAGGGCCGCAGTGGTTGTGGGAAGTGGTCTTGGCTCCCAGGAGCATCCTTGCCGCACGGCAGGTGGCCCATGCTTGGCTCCACTCCTGCCTGCACCGCCCAGGGCGCCCTCGGTAAGGTGGAGCCTCAAGCCCCCAGAACACTCGGCAAGTTGAAGCTGGAAGCCAGTGGGACACGTGAGGCAGGTTTGAACCACTGGGAGGAGTTTTGTAAACCTGTGTCTCACCAAGTTCACTTCCAGGCCTTGGGCTGACTCCCAGCTCTGCATCCTGGCCAGCCAGGAAGATTGTGTCCCAAATTCCTGAGGTCTACCTGGGAAAGAACTGACTGGAAGCCCAGGGAGTCTCCAGTGTGGACAGTCGCAGCCATTATGTAGTGCCTTGTGAAGCCTGGAGGGACGCTTCTTCTGTAGGAACCAGAGGCTCTGTGGGACTGGGGCTTCAGCCCACAGACTGGGGAAGAGACACGAGTTTCCATGTTGGCTTGGCCAGAGGGCCAGGGAGCTCACTTCCCAACTCCTTTTTGGAGAATTAGCAGCAAAGGTAAGAGCTCAGGCTTCCTTTACGTACAAGGAATTGCCTCTTACTCACTGTGTGTGGGGTGTCTGGGCCTAAACGGCAGAATCTACCAGCTTGGTGTCCCTTACTCCAACCAGGAGCCCCTGGTTCACATTTGCTGAGTCCCCTCTGGATCGGGGCCTGGGATATAAAGGTTACCACTAAAACCTTGCACATTAAAAAATACCTTCATAAAAATACAGCTATTTTCACTTTAACTTAAAATGCCCTAGAAGGATGGGCCCTCCTCTCAGTGTTGAGATTGTCATATGCCATCCATCTCCCACAGGAAACTCTGCTGAGGGCAAGGCTGGCTGGCTTTATACTGTCCCGCCGAGGCCCAGTCACCGCACATCACAGAGAAGGCCTGCAGGAAGCTTTGGAGAGGGAATGAGGGAAGGAGATGCATGAGCTGTCTTCCTGTGCCCGATGAGCTCCACATGAGGGGCCCTCTGGTCTGTATGACTCCCAGGAAGGCCATGGCCACAGGGTGAAGTCCTGGGCAGGTGCTGTCAAAAGGCGGATACAGTCCCTCAGCGTTAGAACTGCCCCTGAAGGGGTGACCCCTGGTCACTGTATGTTCGACAGGAGCAGATGCCTGTCTGGGGAAACAAGTGAGAGGGTTCCTGGAGACGGTCTGGATGCCCCTCTTGGACTGCTTCTGATTCCGAGGAAATCCAGCTGCATCTGGGGACAGCTCCCATGTTTCCAAACCAACCTTAAAGTAGACTTAACTCTTCCTCACCAGGACTCCACAGGGTATGCGGGAAATACGGATTGTACTTAAAATCTCGTAGCAGAAACCGGAGAAGGCAGCCCTGCTCTGTGTTTAGCTCCCCATTGGTTGGCGCCGGCGTCCGGCCTCCGTGGTCTGTCTCTCGATCTGTATCTCTCCCCATGCTCTCTCCCTGGGATCTGCTGCCTGCTCTCAGGGTGTCTGTCCACCCTTCTCCCTTCCTGCACGGAGCCACTGAACTTCCCTGATCTGTGTGTCTGCACCCCCACCTCTGCCCCGACAGACACCCTTAATCATCCAGGATGCATTCTGTGGAGAGGGGTCTGTGTGTTGGACGACATGGACTTCCCTTGGCAATGTTTGTGAGAATTCAACATTTTCAAATTCAGAGGAGAGGGGACAGAGAGAAAGAAAACAACTGAGCTCCTTTTTCTCTTCCATTTGTAAGTTCAGAGCCTCATTCTCTCCTAACCTCGCTCCGGAGCCCCATTTCACGGGGTGGTCGGGAGGATGGGGAGAGTGTTGTCGGCCCCTCAGGACACAGGGTCGCTGTCCTTGGGGAGCCTCCCCGGCCCCACGGGGGGACAGCGGCCCCCGCAGCTCCACATGCCTCTCCTCGCCCTTGTCCGTTGTCATTTCGTGTTTCTGTGCCAGGGTGTTTGACGTTCTTTATTCCCCGTGGTACCCTAAGCTCCCTAGCACCAGGGACTGTCCATCTGGATTCTTCACTGAGTCCACAGAGGGCCTGACACAAATTCTGGATGTGGATTAACTGCTCAATATTTGTCAAATGAATAAACAGGTGGGAATTAAAATAAAGCATGAATATTTTATATGCACATATTTTAAAATAAATACAGATTTGTATGGGACTGCCGAGCAGTCTGGAAGAAAATTAATCCTCATGATCGTGTTTGATTTGGGTACTTGAGGAAAAGCCAGGTGAAGCCCCAGTGCTATCCCCAGCCTCACCCCTCTTCACTTCCAAGGGATGAGGACTCGCCCTTCCATTTCCCAGCCAAGCCTGCAGATGCCCAGACCGGAGCCCAGCCCTCCCCTTCAGGGAGCCTGCCAGACAGAATAGAGAATGCCTTTGACAGGCCTGTGGGCCTGTCATGGGGGGGGATCCGAGGACAAGGACTTCTTTATTCTGTAGGGAGGGTGTCCAGTCAACAGGAAAAGGAGCATGGTCAGCAAAGTCGTGCAAAGGGAGAGCTTACAGGGGAAAGGCCAGGGGAAGGAAGGGTGGGGGAGCTGGGAGGGGGCCTCCCTGTGGGCTGTCTTCCAGAACCCTGGGCAGTGAAGTGTGCTCTCTGTGCAGCACAAGGGGATGAGGTGGCCAGACCGGGGGCCATACTAATAAGGGACTGAGCAGAAGAGGACAGGGTAGGGGGCAGGAAAGAAGACCAGGGTCAGGTGCAGGCAGGCCTGGCTCATGCATCAGGTTATTCACATCTGATACGGGCACTGGGATGAGGGGGAACTAGAATTTAGAGGTGATTTCACAGACTATCAGGTGTTACCTCTGTACCCACCGCAGGCTTCTACCTGGACCTTAGAGAGAGGTGAGGATGGGCTGAGAGTCTAGTGGGTCCCGGGAGAGGACTCAGGAAGAAAGGCTGGTTCCAGGCGACTCCAGAGGAGGCGGCTGTGTGTGCGAGTCCACGCCCATGTCCCCCAGCCTGCCCTCGCCGATCTGCCAAGTGATATTTACTTGTTTATTTGACAGGGCCACGTACACATGCCTAGCTGCTGGCAGACACTGTTAGTCGGGTGGAGGATTTCTGGTTTGTGGCTGACCCTGCCCTGCCCTGAGCAGGTCTAGGGCCATGGCCCATGGCTGTCTCTTATGGTTCCCTAGCAACCAAGTGAGGCCGGGAAATGTGCAGTTTCATCAACATAAGATGTTAGGTCAATTAATATTCATTAGCAGTGCCAGGGTTGGCTGCTAGGAGACATTCTGTGGAAAACAATCTTTGTTGCCTGATGGGGGTAGAAGGGGCATAGTGACCAGTGAATATGTATGTTATGTTCTGAAGATGCATTTTCTTATACTAGCACACTGGCCTGTTTGCACATGTGCATTGGATATTTAAAAAATTCATCTGTGTATTTACAGTTATCCCTCTAAGTTTATTATATGAGAATAGGTTTCAGAAACAACAGGAAGGCTCTCCCCCAAAATGCCTGTAAGTGGTTTACCATGGCCCATTCAGGTCGCTGAGATTGTATCATGAGTGCCTATTTTATGCTTGTTTTCTCAGGCTGCATGCTTCATGCCCTTACAGTCTTTAAAAATGACCCTCGCAAAGAGCACATGAATTGCAGAATGCCCAGTGCCTGAGTTTTGTCAGGAACTTTCCCTTTACCAGATCAAGACTGACGCTGTGAGCCTCTTAGAGGAAGAGGATGCAGATCTAGAAGCGGGGCCTGGGGTGCAGACTGGAGCAATTCTGCCTCTGCTGGGCTAGGTCTGGGCAGGCAGGTATCAGCCCCCATGGACTCCCGGTGGGGGACACAAGGACATGTCAGAGCAGGTGGGGCAACTGTGGGCTCAGAAGGGTCCCAGTCCTGCTCCAATGTGGCAATTTCCTTCCTGCTCAGCAGAGAACTCCTTCCCCTCAACCTGGGTAGGAGGTGGGGCAGGATGCCAGTTTGGCCCTTTTCCTGGATCCTGTGTGATAACAGGCCCAGGTCAAAGATGACCAAGGACCACAGCTTGAACTTGCAAATCAATGGGACCAACACAGACTGTGCTCCCTGGGCCAGACTGGGCCCAGTGCTGTGGGGACAGCCAGTGCACCTTGAGGTCCCCTGGCTTGCCACAAGGGCAGGTGGCCATCAGTGGGGTAGTTCAGAGCAGTGGTTCTCAAGGCATGGCATGTGGGAGCCTATTAGAAATGTAGTTTATGGGCCCCGCCCCAGTCTAGTGGGTTGGAGTCTCTAGGGGGGAGGCCTAGGAATCTGTGTTTCAGTTTTCAGGTCGTCCTTAAGCTTGAGACGGGATGGAGAGTGGAGACGCAAGTTTTGAGTTCTGACTTTATCTGCCATTCATGGACACCAGGAAGGAGTGTGCTTTCTCTCTCATGGCTTTAAGGAAACATGGACCCGATCATTTTTGCTGCAGTCTCTCTTAGTATATATCAAAGGGGTGTGTGTATGGGTGTCTTGCCAATGGGTTTCAGCCCTGGGCAAGTTCATTGTGGATTCAGTGAGACCGAGGAATGACAATGGAATGTTTTTGGGGTGTAAGGGTTATACCCAACTTTATTCCCACAGTGGCAGGTCAATCACTAGAATCCTGTCCACTCAGAGCGAGTCTGCCTCTGGGCCTCTCTGCCCCCACAGCTGTCTCAGTCTCTGTCCTCGGTGCTACCACCACTCCAGTCTCATCTCTGCTCTCCTGCAGCCTTGCAGCCATGCCACCGTGTCACCCAGAGCACTGGGAGGAGCTCTTTTTATAGAGTCAATAACAACGTATTGCCCACACATGTGTAATGAGCTAGCCAACCAGGGCCAGGTGAGAATCCTGGCCACAGGAACCTTCACTTTATCCACAGTGGGGCACGCATATGTATGTGTATGAATGGGTAGCCATTGTAGCCCAGGTCTTCTATTCCCTGAGTAAAAACCAAGCCGTTATATTTACTGCACAGTCCCCTGGGGAAGATCCTGAGATCCTCCCCCGAGGAGCTTCTTGGCAGATCTTAGCAGGGTAACAGGTTCCCATGGAGAATAAAGAGCTGCTTACATTTAGGAACACAAATGAAATGCTGGTTTGGATTGGGAGGGATTGGGACTTAGGAATTTCTGTCTGCTCTGGCACTTCAGAAAATGCTCAGTTCCAGTGTGAACTGCCTGGAAGTTGGTTTTTCTTTTTCTCTTAGAATTAAGTTGGTTGAGCTCATGGTTTAATAAAACATTGCTATCTGGACTTGATTAAGAGTCCAGCAAATCAGGTCCATTTGTTTTAGGGTGTCCTCTGGGGCCAGTGTGCCTGGTGTGAGTCCTCGGACAAGGCACTTAACCTCTCTGCGTCTCAGTTTCCTCACCCATAAAATGGGCATAGTAACAGTGACTGCCCTGAAGAGCTGTGAGGATCACATTGGTCGGTGCGTGCCAAGTGCCCAGACTGCAGCTTGGCACCTACTGGCGCTGCTCACTGTTCAGGTCAATCTGATTCGGGCTCTTCTGTTCACACTCAGGCCCGCGTGGGGCTGGGGCAGCACTGGTGTTAACTTTTTCCGTCATCCCAACAGCGGGGTCCAGCCGCATTTGTTGCTGACTGTCTCATTTGTCTCTCTTTTCATCTTCCTCTCTCTTCTCTCCAATTTCCATTTCTTCTGTGAAATGGTTAAAGTGCTTGACATAATTAGCTGTTAATTGTTAGCAGCTGTACCCATTATCGGTTTAATGCCTAATTAATTGCAACAATTAATGCTGCCTATCCTGTCTTAGGAACTGTTGGTGAGAGAAGGCTGGTGTTGTTTAAGTTATATCTTAATTAATTTACCTCCAATTTTTAGCATTTAACAAAAAATCCTAGACTGAAGGAGCTGCCTTCCTCTTGTGAATGATGAGCCGAGGGGCGCTGCGATGTGCAGAGGCCTGGGGCCCGTCCTGTGATGGAGGCATGTGTCTTCTAGCGGCTCCAGGCCATCCTGCTGCATTGTGGGGCCCTGCATACACATGGGCTCTCTGTGAATTTTTGTGTGCTGCCCTGTTTTGAGAGAGTGACAAGCCAAGAGCCTCAGGAGCAAATGGGTTCCTCCCCCACTGCTTTGCTCAAATTTGCTGCAAAGCCCTCACTCCCTGGCAGGCGGCTTGTCATGGGGTCAGACCTGGGTCCACACTTCTGCAGGGCGAGGCCGGCTGGGTCATGGCTGCAGCTCCATCACTAGCAGGATGTTCAGGCAACTCTGAGAAGGGAACTGCAGGGACGAAGCATAGCCTTAGTGTTTTTCAAGCTTCTTCCGGGAGCCGGGCAGGGTGCTCATGCTTCACACACATTTAGAAACATTCTCACAATGACTCTGCAAGGTGGGCATTACTAGCCTACCCTCTTCACAGGTGAGGGAGCTGCGAGGCTAAGTACCTGGCAAACGGTGATTAAAGCGCAAAGCACACCTGCATACCTGCTCCCAGGTGGGGCTTTTCTTTGAATGTGTGACTAGATGGGTCTTTCAGTACCTTCAGGGTTCTGTGGTGACTGGTTTATTTTTAGGGCCTTGAGACCCGACTGCATCCCTGTGGGCAGTCCTGCTGCTTACGTCTGAGGAGGGGCCAAGCTGGTACAGGAGCAGAGGTAGGGCAGGCGGGCAGCTGGGCTTTGGCCTTAACACAGCGTGTGAAGCTAGCAGTAGAGGCAGGCCTGGGAAACCCACCCCCCTGTTTGAGCATGCAGGAGTTAGGGTCCTATACCCTGGCTGTGGGGGGACGTGTCCCAGGGTACCTCCTGCAGGATGGTGTGTGTGTGGCTGCAGGCCAACAGCTAGGTGGAGAAGCTGCTGGGAGACATCGCTGTGGCCTTAGGCCTTAAGCTTTGGGAGGAACCACATTTAAGACCAGGTGAGGAAGGCTGAAATAACGGCCCCCAGAAGGTTCCAGCATCCTGACCCCTGGGACCTGTGAAATTAACTGATAAGCCCATAAAAGGACTTTCCGTATGTGATTAAGAACCTGGACACGAGGAGATTATCCTGAATTATCTGGGTGAGCCCTAAATGCAGCCATGTATGTTTTTATAAGAGAGGTAGGGGGAGATTTGACACAGAAGAGAAGCGATGTGACCACAGAGGCAGAGATTTGAGTGATGTGGCCACAGCCGTGGGGCGCTGGCAGCCACCAGGGCTGAAGGAGGCAAGGAGCAAGCTTCCCATAGTCTCTGGAGGGAGCAGGGTCCTGCTGACGCCTCCACTTCAGCCCAGGGATATCAGACTTCTGGCCTCCAGGACTGTGAGAGGACACATCTCTGTTGTTTCTGATGCCAAGGTTGTAGAACTTGTTACATATCAGGTTTAATATTTCCCTTGTTACAATCTCCATGCTATCCCTGAGTGTTCAGCAAAGTTGTGTTAAGTGTTAAAAAAAGAAAAGATAAAATAAAAATAAAAGAACAAGGAGAGCAGAACCTGCTCTAAGAATTATCTGTGGGGAAGTCCTTGGGGTAAACGTATGCCCCACTACAGGGACTTTAGGGTGGTAAGTTTAGGATTAAGTCTGAATGCATATTTAAGAGAACTCTCAAATACTGAACAACAGATAGGCTTATTGTTAAATGAGAGAGGTTTATTTCTTATACAATATAAATCTAGAGTTAGGCAGCCCTGAGCCAGTGTAGCAGCTCCACAGCTTTGTCAGGGGCCTGGCCTCTTTCTCTCTACTTGCTCCAGTGTGAGGGCCTCAACCTCACTGTCCAAAATGACTGCCAGAGCTCCAGCCATCACATCTGAGTTCCAGGAGCCAGAGGGAGAAGAAGGCAGAAAGAAGTGTTCACTCTCTCACTGTTAGAGAGGCTTCCAGGAAGTTTCTCACACATTTCTGCTTACATTTCTGATTAGAAATTAGTTTTATGGTGACATAGCTTCAATGGATGACCAGAACTGGAATATTTCACCTGGGTTACAAAAAAAGTAGCTGAAAAAGTAGGTTCTGTTAAGAAAAAGAGAAAAGGATATTTGGAGGCAATTAGCCATTTCTGCCTCACCAACTCTTTAAGTTCTAGAGTTCTGCCAGTGAGGGGGAAGGAGAGAGATCAAATTGCAATTAACTGATGTGAATTTTTAAAGAAATATTTCATCTGGTATAAGTCTTGGTTCTGATGCTATGGATAAGTCCAATGCTTATCAACTAGAAAGCATCCAGGTGAGAGTGGACGGAATGGTTGTGGGGCTGAAAACCACACAGAAGAGGAGAGAAGTGGGTTGCTTTAGTTAGAGGAGAATTTTTTTTAAGGACAAAATAATCTGTTTTCAGATAAATTAAGTGCCGCATCGTGGGTATGAAAATGAGTGCCGTCTACGACACAGGAAAGAAATGGGTAGAAGGGAGGTCAATTTTAGCTCAATATGAGAAAGAGCCTTCTAACAACCCCTCAAAGCCAGCAGTGGGACAGCTGTGCCAGGGAACGACTCCCTCACTAGTCTGGGAGTTGTTGGGGAGGGTGGGTCCTGGGTGGGAGGCTGGACTGGACCACCTTCCTCCTGGCCCCATGAGTCTGCGGGGCGTCAAGGGAGGCCCTCCAGGGGCTTGTCAAAGACCACAGTGGAGGACAGGGCACTGTGGGGGTCTGTGTTTTAATAAGAGTCAAACAAATTAGGCTGTCAGGGAGAGAATTTTCTGGGCCTCAGGGTAACAAAGCTGTGAGTGTTGCTGGGCTAAGGCTGGAGCTCTGCCAGCATCCCAAGGAGAGAATGCAGTGCACGTGGCTTGAGCTTGGAGCCTAGCCCTGAATATGGATGGTCCAAGTGGGAGGGGGCCAGGAAAATGCAATGGTGGGGGGCTCATTTTATTTGAATCCTGCCATGATGGACAAGGTAGGGGAGTCAGCCGGTGCCCTGCATCTTCTGACACAAGCTGGCAACCTGAGGTTCCCAGGGGTGAGGGCCAGAGGGGAGAAAGAGGCCTGGGTGTTCCTCTAGTAAGTCTTCTGCGGACTTATGCTGGAATGTCTGCAAGAGGCTGTGCTTCAGAGCCTGACTCTAGGCTTGTGTTCTGTAGGCATCTGGATCATGTGGCTCTGTTGTGAGGTGCTCATAGGTGAAGCATGGATGAGAGATGCCTCTCTACCCAGAAGCAGCACAATGGCTCACCTCCCTTGAGACGCCGGCTCATCCCGCTAGCATCAGGGGAGCACAGGAAACATGCCAGGACTCTGTCTTAGGGACTGCTTTTGGTTGCAAGTGACAGAAACCACTTTGGACTAGCTTGGGCAGAACAGGACTTGCCTTGGCTCCTGAAACCAGGAGGCGATGGGGCCCAGGGAATGCATGGCCTGCACTTTGCCACTGGGTCTCTCATCCCCCTCTTGGTGTGGCTTTGGTTCTTCTGCACTTGGGCCAGGCAACCTCTTGGGTGAGATGGTCCAGGGGGCTCCAGTCCCACAGCTCACATGCTAGATGCCCCACGTGTTCATTTCCCTTCTGTCCTTGAGCCTAGAGGCCAACTTTCTTGTAGACAGTTATCCTGATGCAAGGGTCTTTAGAAACCGGAAGGCCGGGAGCACAACACTTGTAGACACATCCCGCATGGATCCCAGGGCCTGCCGGGTTTTCCTTCTTCAGCTCCCCAGGAGTCTGGGCAGGTTAATTTGTTTATGCTCAACCAGGTGCTTCTCCAACACTTGTTGGCAGTGCCAGGGCCCTTTCGAGGCTTAAGGTGGTGGCTGCTCCCAAGCTATGGATTGGAGGAGATGCAGCTGGGGGATCGCAGACACTTCTCACTGACTGAGACGGCCTGAGTCCCTAGAGTCTTTCCCGTCACTCTTCCTGCCTTGGCCTGATGTCAGACGCCTCAAGCTCTGGACCCGGAGGAACCCACACGTGGGGAGTTGAGCTGCCCCAGGGAACCGCTGCTCTCAGTCTGCAGCTGTGGCCTGTGGAGTCTGCTTTTGGACTCAAAGTGCTAAGATGCTGTTCATCCCTTCCCAGACTGCAGTGCAGGGCCGTACACGGCTCTGCTTGCCTAAAATCCCTTGGAATCTGAGTGTCTCCTTCAGGGCAGGGCTGGGGCACAAGAATTTAAAGCAACTGAGCAGATTTATTAAGCAGGAGGATCTCAGGGTGCTAAGGAGCTCGATGCAGTGGCCACATCTTCAGGCTGTGGAGGAGGGGGGCCCCTGGGCAGCGTGGGGAACACAGGTTCCTGCTGGCAGTGATGGGAGGGCGGGGGCCTGCAGGGGGGTGCGGTGACAGTGGGGATTCTCCTGTCTGTGCTGCAGATAGGTGATGTGGTTTCCTGGTGTCCTTCGGGTTCCTGCTTGTGCTGCAGCCCTGGGCTCCCTGGCTAGGATAGCAGGCCTCCCAGGAGGTGTCTTCCCTGGAGCTGTTTGGTGTACAGTGCTGGCGGCCACCTAAGATCACCCAGAGGAAGGCAAAGGAGGAAGGAGCCTAAAAAGGGACTCCCCGTCAATGCCATCTCCTTAAAAAATACCTTCTCTCGGAGTCTCCCAGCAAAGATGTGTCGCCAACAGGGTCTTACTCAGGGTCTGTGCTGCCTAATACCTGAAACAGGTTTCCCAAAATAAAGCTGACATTTATTGAAGGCCATGTGTCAGGCACTATGTGAAGAGCTTTACATAAATTATCTGAGTTAATCCTCATGGAAACACTATGAAGTATGAGCTATTATTATCCGTATTTTACAGTTGAGGAAACTCAGGCTTAAAGAGGAAAAATAGCTCAGCCAGTGCTCAGCCAGCCAGTAGCAGAGCTGGGATGTGAACCTTGGTGGTTCATGCTGCTCGAAGCCCGTGCTGCTAAACTCCCTCTCCAGGATCTTGCCTCAGAGGGTGCTGTGGCTCCCCAGACACGAGCCTTGGCGTATCTTCTAGGGTTCAGTCCAGCAAAGATTAGCGAAAGCTCTGTGTAGAGACACCTGTGTTAAGTCTTCCATACGAGCAGGAATTCTGAAGTGACAGGTGGCAGGTCACACAGCCTGTCATCCTCAGATGCTTGGGTCTGGAAAACGACTGAGGCCCTTGTGAGCCAAGGATAACCAGGGGATAGGGGAGCTGGGACGAAGGCAAAACGAGGGTGTGCACGTTTGAGGCTCTTCCTGTGAACCGGGGAAGCCACCCACTCATAGGTGAGCCCAAGGTGCCCGGCATCTGGGGCAGAAGGCAGAGAGGAGCCACTGGCAAGGAGGCTCGGGCAGGAGAGGCTCGGCCGGGAGATAGTACAGTGAGGAGGCCCAGAGGAGCCCAGGGAGCGCAGGAGCACCCCCGGCTGCCCGCAGCTTTGCCTGCAGCCCCTCACTCTCCAGGTTTTCCAGTTATGCTTTTAGGTGGCTGCCTCCCTACTAGACCGCAAATTGCTCCAGACAGAGGGCCTGGCATGCAGCAAGCGCTCAGTACATGATTGTTTACGGAGATGAATGAATGAGCCCTATTTTAGGGACAGCAAGGGTTTGGGGGAACTGGAGAAAGATCCAGCCTGAGAAAGAAAATCCTACAAAAAAGAAAAGACCTCCTTTGAAGTTAGGTTCCTTGTCTGGTCCTAGAGATCTGATCTCCTGGCTGGCGGGTGCCCTGCCTGTGGGAGGGTGCAGCCCTTCTCGGTCCACTGGGGCTGCTCCTGCGGAAGGAGCCCCCCTGAGAGCCGAGGGCAGTGGGTGTTGCCATTCCAGCGGCAGGAGGTGGTGAGCTCCGTGCTCTAGAGGCTGGAAGCTGTCAGGCACAGACCCCGCCAGCAGCGGGGGGTGGGGACTGCAGACTGTCAGGGGTCAGCCCAGCACCTTGGAGGGAGCTTCCGCACTTGAGTTATTTATTCGGTAGATGTTTATTGAGTGTTTAATATGTATTTGACACCATGGAGGATTTCAGGGGAGCGAGGCAGGCAGTCCCTGCTGTAATGGTGTTTATTTCAGAGGAGAGAAGACAATTAACCCACAATTATGATGCCGTCTGAACAGATTGTGTTGGAGTGGGACAGGGTGCAGTGGAGACAGGAAAGGCCTGGCACCCTGATTTGGGGATTGGGAAGTGGCATCTAAGCTGAAGCCTTCACTAGGAATTGGCCAGGACACGATGGTTTCCTATACAGGGAGAATAAACTATCCCGTTAAAGGATCTGAGTGAATTCCATCTGGCTGGGTCTAACTGTGACGGGAGCAGTGGTGACAGGTGACTCTGGAGAGCTGACGTTATGTGTCACCTGGTTAACCATGTTAACAGACTTTAGACTTTAGCCAACCAAAAACAATTATATCTTTACTTAGATCATAAAGAATGTTAGGAAGGAGTCATTTCACAGCCCAAGGACACTTCTCAGAAGTCCCGTTTTCCTCCCTAATTGTACCACTCCCCACAGCCGCCTCTGACACCCCAAATCCCAACTGCTTATCCAGCCCAACCCATTGAGCTCCTTTCGCCCCCTCATGCCCATGCAGTGTGAATCTAATGGTCAGTGCATTGAGTCAGCGTCAACAGCATTGACTCAGGGCTGACGACCTGAGCCTCACACGCCTCTCCCCCAACCCCTGTCATACAGGACAAAACATGTCCACCCACACATACAAGGTTTGAGGATTCGGGGTCCCTTTGCATTTTGGCTCATCTAACACATAGTTTCTCTGTAAGGCACACTCAGCCTTCTCGCATGTGCAATGCTGGGCAGCACTTCAGCATGAGGCATTGCGCCACCTAACACAGATCACACTCGCACACACACGAGCACAAAAATATGAAAAATGTGGCACCAAATAGACCATGAGAAGGACACCCGCTAACAGTGTGAGAGCTGAGGCAGGAAGGCAGGGCGTCTCACCTTCTCATTCTCACCTGGAAGCATGTGTCAGGTCGCTGAGATGTTTCTGCTCTGTGCCTGCCCATGAATGAATGGGAAGGGTCCGTGCCCATCGACTTAGGGATTGCAAATAAATTTAGCAAGGAGGTAAATTTGCAAATACTGAGCCTGTGAACAGTGAGGATTGACTTGATATGCCCTGGGGGGCTGGGATGGTGTGACCTGTGTTCTGCTTTGAGCGTTCCTGCCCGTCCCCCACCAGGGACTAATGCCCTGAGGGGAGTTCTCTGTCCTCTGTCGCACGAGTGAAGTATCTCCTGGGGATGGGCTCCTTGGCTGCTGGAGGAGTGACCTTCCTCAGGACTCACCTAAATACCGAGGTGCAGAATGTCCGTGGCAGCTCTGTTTGTACTGTATAAAGAACAGCCCCCTTGTACTCTGGTTCTTTTTGAACAGTTGCTAATAATTTTGCACTCAATTTCCATTTAAATGGGAGCATTAGCCTCTGGGCCTAGAGAGGAGCCTAGAAGGGGCCCGTAAGTGTGGCTCTTACCTCCGCGGTTCAGGGTGCCCTGGGAGTAAATCGCTCTCCTCAGCAGATGAGGGTCTCCCTCTTATTTGAAAGAACCCCCCCCCCCCCACTTCCAGAAAGCCCACTTTCTGGTTTACTCACCTGCTGCAACCTGAGAGCCTTCCTTAAGTCTAGCCCGGAGCGGTCCTGCTGCAATGCAGGCCGTCTGTCCCTGGCCCCTCTCCCGGGCGCCCAGTGGAAACCCACTTCCTGAGTTGATGGTGACGCTCCTAGAAGCCTGGGCAAGAGACCCAGGCGGCGGCTGGACAACGGCCGGGGTCCCCAGGGGTAGCGCCTACCATCCCGTCGCAAGCTGGGGCTGTGCTCTCCCATGGTTCTTCCGAGCGCCTCTTACCCTGTGAACACGGCCCTTCACTGCCAATCCTACCCACGAGGAGGCTGGGGAGTGGAGCCGCTCCAGGTCAGTCAGGCCTGCCGGGCTGGGGCCCACGACCCGCCGTGCTCAGGAAGTGCCAGGGCTGGTCAGCCTCCCATCAGGAAAGGTGTGGTGGTGGTGAGGAACCTAGAATTCAGTCACTGATGCCGAGGTGCTCCAGCTTGCTCCTCTAAGATGCCAGTAATGCGGCCTTCAGTGCCCTCGCATATGTGGACAGGACCTCCGCTCCCCAGCCTTGGTCCTGGGGAGGAGGTACCATCAGGCCCTGAACTTCTGCCGAGTCCTTGGTTCTCACCTTGAGTTTTATTTCCTGCCCCGGGGCTCCCTTTCCTGCAGACTCACGGAGAAAGTGAGGGGTACGCATGCAAAGTGACACCTGGGGTGCCCGCCGCCGTTGGGCACAAAAGCAGCACCGTTGAGGGAGGCAGGGAGCTTGGAGACCCGGCTGTGAGTCGGAACCGGAGGTGTGGCATCCAGCCAGAGGGTATCTTCTATTTACCTTCTATTTATCTGCTCCGTAGTCTGGAGCTGAGCCTCAGGGACACATTCAGGGTCACATATGTAGCAAGTCTTATGGCCCGAGTGGAAAGCCCGGTCGGTTTACGGTCTGTTCTGTTCCCGAGTGCTTCCTCCCTGCCAGTGCTTAGCTCCTGGGGTGGGAGAGGGAGGTGGGGAGGTGGGGAGGCGGGAGGCAGGGAGGGGGAGGAAGGGCAGCCCCACCATCCCAGGGAAGCCCAGCTTCCCTGCTCTCTGTTCCCATCCCGGCCCTCAGCCTGCCAGTGAGTTTCCCTGCCTGAGGAGGCATGTTCTCTTTTCTGTCATTTAGTGTCTGGTTTCTAAAAATAGTAATAATTAGAGAAGAGTCTGCTGTCTTTCCACTTTTTCCCCCTTGCCTTAATTTAAATTCTGTTGGTTTTATCTCTGTAATTTTGGAGGGAGCTGAAGTGCCTGCAGACTGTGAATAAGAGTGGACTGTGCATGTATGTATAAGCATGTGTGTATGTGTGCATATATGGGCTATCTCTGTGTAGGTGTGTGTATATGTATGTGTGTGCATGCACGTGTGTGCATGTGGCATGCTTACATATATGAGTAGGGGGTTTTGAGATCAGGAGGAGGTTGTCCCCGCAGGATCCCTGGCACACAGGGACCTCTCAGGGATGCTGATGACCAGATCAGAGACTTTCCGTTTGCTCTGCCAGATTCACTGTCCACCTCTCTGCCCTGCTCTCACCCTCAGGGGCTGACCCGAGGGCTGCATCCATGTACGCGTGCCCACTAGTTCCTGTGGAATTTAGCCCCTGGGGGGCCCTTGAGGGATGGGAGGGAAGGGGAGGACACGGTCAGGGCATTTACCCTCAGCCCCTTCCTGCCCACTGCCCATCTGAGGGCAGCCCTCCCTGCGGGTCCAGTCCCTCTGGGTTCTGGTCACTGCCCTCCCCTGCCCCTCTGGTTTTCTGTGCTCTCCCTTCCCCTGTGCCCTGCCGACATTTGTGTAGTCTTCTTTAAACCCTCCTGTAATCATCCCAATTTGTGTGTACTGTGTGCTGGGACTCTGCTGGATGCAGAGACTCTTGGGGACGGCCACGGGCTAGCTCTGTTTTCAGTTTGTGGTGGTCTCCATTTGTGTCTCTCTCCATGTCTGCGTCTAGCTGCACCCCTATGGAGGGAGACGTTGGGTGGTGAGCTTTGCCGTTCTCCAGCTGAGCTCTCCAAGGCCCGTGGGCGCTCCTCTCTGCCCAGGCAGCGACCCATCTACCCAGAAGGAGAGCGCCACCTCTCCTCTGCCTGCAGCAGGCGTTTCCTCCCCTGATGTTCCTGGAATACCTCTGCCGAGCTCTCTGTGGCCATCCACTGTGTGGACGCTCCTGGGCCACGTGTGGTTTCCAGCCCGGACCACAGTGTTCCCCACTCCTTTCCATTTTCTTCTGACCCTTTCTTCCTCTGGTGTTCTGGCTCTGTTCCTTTTCCCCTGGACATTTCCCCTCCTTACAGGAAGAGCAGAGAGCACGTGAGTCCAGCACTTTCTCTGACTGGCTTCCAGATCTGGGTGTCCATGCAGCTTGCCAGCTGTTCTCTTTGGCCGACTTCTTGATGGCTCTGTAGTGGAGGTTGGCCTGTGGTCTCCTGGCTCCACAGTGGGGGCCAGGGCGACAGGGCGGATTCTGGTGCCCTGAGTGGGACGGGCTGGAGCAGGGGCTCGTTCCCAGCCCCACCCGCCCCCGCCTGTCATCCTTTAGGGTGAACACATTCTCTTGCAACAGAGATTATTAATTTCCTTCCTACAATCTTCACTTTCTTTTGGCAATTTGATTTCATCTCCGTTTCTTGTGAAAATTTCTCCCTTTTATATTGTACTACATCACAAGGCTCCTTTATATTTAATGACAGTTAAGGGCGTTGTTCCCAAATACCTTCTTCCCTATCTTAGGGTGGAGAAGTCCATTTTACCCAACCACAAGAGCCGGAGGGCTGAGGGGCTGGGAGGGGAAACCCTTCTGTAATGGTGGATTTTATGTGCTGGAGGGAGCGACCCTAAACTGTGGCCCATTGGCATGCGGATCACTCTGAGCTGAAGGCTGTCAGGACCCTGCAGACTCAGAAGTCTTGTACCTCTCCCTTAACTGCTTCAAAGAATCTAGATAGAGGCCTGGCCCCAGAAAAAGGCTACTATCAGAGATAACTTTAATCGGAAAGGTGTGTCTGTATGGCAGGCAGGCATCCGCTCTGTGTTGCCGTCCAGTCTCCCTCCTCCTGCGAAGCCCAGGCCCCGGTCCCACTCCTTGCCTCGGGATGCAGGTGAGCCTCCACTGACTGACTTGTCCTGGGCTCTCATATTTTATGGGGCTCTCGTATACACATAAGTAAATGTGTTTTTCTCCTGTTAATCTGCCTTTGGTCAATTTAATTAATAGACCAGCCAGAAGAACCTACCCTAAAAGGGTAGAGGAAAAATTTTTCTCCTGTAGTGTCAATTTGGCTGGGCTGTGGTGCTCAGTTTAGTCCAATATCAGCCTAGATGTGGCTGTGAAGGTAGTTGGCGGCTGAGATTCACATTTAGGTCAGTAGACTGTGAGTAAAGTAGATGACCCCTAGTGGGGCTGGGCCTCCTTGATCAGCTGAAGGCAGGAGGAGCAAAGAGGCGGAGCCGTTCCTCAGGACCGCAGCAGGGGCCTGTGCATGGGCTCCCAGCCTGCTCGCCTGAGGGATGTGGACTCAGGCTGCAACAGCAGCCTTTACCTGACTCTCCAGGCGGCCTACCAGCCCTACGGATTTTGGCCTCTGTACCCCCCACCCTCAGCTGCGTGAGCCGGTGCTTTAAATTGCTCTCCCTCTTCCACCTCCCTCCCTCCTCTCTCTCTCTCCATATACACAGATGTGTCCTGTTCGTTTTGTTTTTCTGCAGGACCCTAATAAATATACCCTCCCTCTTCAAGGGAGCCTGCAGGGGGGATCTTTTTGGTCAGGGGTTGGGTGTACATGAATGATTCATTACACAACTCCAGCTCCTAAAAATGCCAAAATGGTCCCCTAAGGAATTCGAGATGCCTAGAGGGCAGAGACACACCCCACACAGCCAGGAGCCCCACGTGAGGGTGGGTGGTGGGCCTGAGGAGAAAGACAGAAGCCGCAGAGAGTGGGGGAGCTCCTGGAGTTGGCGGGGGCTCAGAGGCGGTGCCGAGCAGAGTGTCCCACTGTCCAGTGCGGATCCCAGGTGCCTTCTCGGGGAAGTCGTGGGGGAAAGAGCACTGAGAGGCGGGCGTAGTCTGGGTTCTAGACCCAGTGCCCACAGTACTTAACAGTGGGGTCGCTTCTGCCTCCCTCTTCTGAAGGGCATGCACAGCTCTGGGCATCCACATGACACAGGTGATGGCCATGCAGTGACGCGCCAGCTCTTAGGACGTGGGAGAAGGAGCTCCCTGGAGTCTCGCTGCCCTGCATTATCACAGACCCAACAAGATCCTCAGTGCACTGAGGAAAAGATCATGTGATTTCAGCAGATCCCGAGTGATGGAGATCCTCATTGGTGCCTGGCCTCACCAGCTTCTGGTCGGAGGACGAATTAGAGCCCAAGAAAAGGGAGGGTTTAGGGTGCAGCGGTTTGCTGTCTCTGAGGCCTGGTGGGGCTTAGAAAAACTTGGGGGATGGAGAAGACTTTGGGGCTCTGGATTTTAGAGAGGGAGAGGGAAATGTTGGGGATATTCCATTCTTTGTTTCTGTTCATTTTAAATTTTTTATTTCGACTTTTAGAGCAGTTTTATTGTATTTTACAGCAGTTTTAGGTTTACAGCAAAAATTGAGGGGAAAGTACAGAGATCTTCCATATGTTCTGTCTCTTTCCCTGAAAGCGTCTGCCATTATCAACAGTGCCCCCCAGAGTGGTGCGTTTGTTGCCTACCTTGAACCTGCACTGACACACCCTGATCACCCAAAGTTCATTATAGGTCACTCCTGGCGATGAATAATGAAATGTACCCACCACTACGGTATCACACAAAGGATTTCCCTGCCCTAAAAACCTGCCATGCTTCACCGATTCATCTCTCCCTCAACCCTCAGCCTCTGGCAACCACTGATCTTTTTAACTGTCTCCATAGTTTTGCCATTTCCAGAATGTCGTATAGTTGGAATCATATAGTATGGCCTTTTCATCAGTAATATATTTTTAAGTTTCCTTCATATCTTGTCATGATAGCTGATTTCTTTTTAGCACTGAATGACGTTCCATTATCTGGGTGGGCCACAGTTTATTTATCCCTCACCTGCTGGAGGACCTCTCAGTCGCTTCCAAGTTCTGGCAGTTAGCGTAAGGCTGCTACAAACATCGACGTGCAGGTTCTCGTGTGAACGTGAGGTTTCAACTCATGTGGCCCCACTTCCTTGTCAGCATTTTGTGGTGTCAGTGGCCTGGATTTTGGTCCTTCTAATATGTGTATAGTGGTACCTCATTGTTTTCCTTTGTATTTCCCTGATGACATATGATACGGAGCATCTTTTCATATGCTTATTTGCTATTAACTCCTTTGTGAGGTGTCTATGAAAGTCTTTGGCCCATTTTTAAAATTGGGTTGTTTTCTTACTGTTGAGCTTTTAGAGTTATTTGTGTATTTTAGATAGCAATCCTTTATCACTGTATCTTTTGCAAATACTTTCTCCCATCCTGTGGCTTTTCTTTTCATCCTCTTTTTTGTGGAGCAGAAGTTTTTAATTTTCATAAAGTCTAAGTTACCAATTATTTCTTTCTTGGATCAATCCTTTGGTGGTGTATTAAAAAGTAATCCACTTTCCCAAGGTCATCTAGATTTTGTCCTATGTTGTTTTCAAGGAGTTTTATAATTTTGAATTTTACATTTAGGTCTGTGATCCATTTTGAGATAATTCTTGTGAAGAGCATAAGGCCTGTCTCTAGATGTTCTGTGTCTGTCTGTGGCTGCCCAGCTGTTCCAGCACCATTGCATCGCCTTTGCCCCTTTGTCATACCTCAGTGGGCTGTATTTATGTGGGTCTACTTCTGGGTCCTCTGTTCTACCTGTCTCTTCTTTTGCCCTCCCACACTGCCTTGGTTACTGTAACTTTAAAAGTCAGGTAGTATCAGTCCTCCCACTTTGTTCTCCTTCTGTATTGTGTTGGCTGTTCTGGGTCTTTAGTCTCCCCAAATAGTTAGTTTATCAATATTCAGAAAATACCTTGCTGGGGTTTTGATTGGGATTGCATTCAGTCTCTAGATCAAGTTTGGAAGAACTGACATCTTGACAGTATTAAATCTTCTTATCCATGAGTGTGGACTCTCTCTCCGTTTATTCAGTTCTAATTTCATTCGCTAGAGTTTTGTAGTTTTCCTCTTTCAGATCTCGTACATATTTTGTCAGATTTATACTTAAGTACTTCATTTTGGGGAGTGCTGATATAAATTGTATTTTTAATTGCACGTTCTGCCTGTTCATTGCTGTTCTGTAGAAAAGCAATTGACTTTTGTATATTAACCTTGTATGCTGTAGTCACTTAGTGGTAGGAACTTTTTGTTGATTATTTCAAATTTTTCTGCATAGATGATCATGTTGTCTTTGAAAAAAATAGCTTGATTTCTTCCTTCCCAATCTGCATACTTTTTATTTCCTTTTCTTGTCTTATTTTCATTAATTAGAACTTCCAGTATGAGGTTGGAAAAGGATGGTGAGAGGGAAGAGATAGTTATTCTTGAATTTGACTAACTTTTCACAAGTTCATGCCTCATTCTCACATTTCTTCTTCTGCCCTGGTCTCCTTCCTGCTCTCCGTTTGAGAGTCAGGTGTACACAGTTCCAAAGGGCCGAAGGAAGAGTGGCGCAGCTCATGGGTTTGCTGAGGCTCAGAGTTGAGGGAAAGGTGCTTCCTTGACCTAAGCCTAATCAATTTAAGCTAACGTTTTATTTTGATTTTTTTTTTAAGTCACACTGTACACCGACAGTGTAGAAACATCAGGCACATGGTAGGTGGTCAATAATGTCTGCTGAATGAATGTTCAGGATCTGGTGGGAAGAGCGAGAGGAGATGGAGGGAAGATAGGCACTTGCTCCTTGCACACCCTGACTGGGTCACCTTAACTTTTCAAGTCTCATTTTCCTTTTCTGTAGGTCTGATGAGAATGACTTGAGATAGCATCTAAATTATAGACAATCGACATTTATTAATTCTGCTTTATTTCCACTTTTCTGGGAACAGGGTGAAACTGAATAATATCATAATTGACTTCAAGTAAGTTGTTCCCTGTCCACATTGTGAAAGTTAAGCATCAGTACTTGTTAAGCGAATGCATGAAGGAAAAAATGAAAGGGCAAAAAGGGACCTTGTAAATCTTATAGCTGGGAATATTTTTAACAAAAGCTTATGTGGAAGGCCAGTACATAAAACTAACGACACTTGCCCTGATTGAATGGGTTGAGGCAGGTGGGTGTGTATCTGTCTCCATTGTCTTTTCACAGTTTCTTCCACTCTCCCACCCTCCCTCCCTCCCTGGCCTTAGGCAGTGGTGTGCTAGCAAGTAGATAACAGCTGGCTCTGGGGAGGGGAGCCTGATTTGTAGATTTCCATGGTATAAATACCTCCACTGATTTAAGGCTACCCGTGTGGTGTCATTGAACGTGGTTGGGAGTATTGCTCAGAACCACACCATTATATTATTTTCTCCAAAGTTTTCCCACAGAATTTAATAAAACTTAGTGATCCTCTTTAGGGAGTTGGTACCAGCCAGCTCCTGCACACCACTCCCTCTAAGGAGCCTGTTCTGAGTCTAGGGTTCTAAGGAACATAGTTTGAACAATTGATGTATACTTCCTAACTTTATAAGATGAGAAAAATGAGCGGCTATGACCTTCCCAGGGCCATAGACCTACAGGAACATTTTTTGGCTCAGTTAGAATGATTCTTTACTCTGTGGTAGAGAACCTATTCTTTCCCCCCCTAGACACAGGGCCATCCTGCATCCCATGGCCCCCTAGACACAGGCCATCCTGCCTCCCACGGCCCCCTAGCCACAGGGCCATCCTGCATCCCATGGCCCCCTAGACACAGGCCATCCTGCATCCCATGGCCCCCTTGACACAGGCCATCCTGCATCCCATGGCCCCCTAGACACAGGCCATCCTGCATCCCATGGCCCCCTAGACACAGGCCATCCTGCCTCCCATGGCCCCCTTGTATCCATGTGGACCACTGATTGTGGTGGATGGAATCATGCTGATTCTGGACCTGCTCAGCCATAAAATATTCTGTGTAATTGTCTGGTCTCTATTATCGTCAGCAATATGACAGGAAGTGAATGGCTGTGGGGCCCTAGAAGGTGGAGAAGCCACAAACTAGAAGGAACCCAGATCTCTGAATCACTCTTTGGACAAGAGCCACCTAGGGAGGATGCCCAGCTAGAAACACTCACACTAGATTCTGTGTGAGTGAGAAACAGAATTTATTGTGCTAAGTCACCACTCGTGTGTCTGTTGCGGCGGCTAGCGCTGTCCGCATTGACTAGCAGACCCTGGAAGGAGACAGTGCGAGGCTGCCCTACTGACCACAGGGTATGAGCTTATACCTGCAAAGAAGCAGAGGGAAGGCGACAGGGACACGTCATCCTGAGGGTGAGACCTTAGGGGTGTCACAGCAGAGCACAGAAAGCCGTCTGGCAGATGGATAAGTATGGGGGCTCGGCCATGACACAGCACTGCTGTGAACAATGCTGCTGTTCACACTGGTGACTGTAGTAGTCAGGACTGTTCAGGTGCAGGCGATAGCCCCAGGTTAAGCCAGTCTGAGCCTGGAAAAGGGACACTTACTCTAATAGAAGGAGCGACTCACGGAGGCCAAGGGCAGGAACAGGGATGGCCTCTGAAGGGTCTGGAAGTTGCAAGGACCCTGTCCCTGTTCCTTGTTTCTGTACCCCTCTTTGTGTCTTTGATGCAGACCAGCTTTATCTGATGTGTTCCCCTCCATGGTGAATGGAAGGGAGCCCTCTCCCCATCTTGCATTCACTGTCTCAAGTCCAGCCAGCCACAGAGAGCCAATTCCCTTTTGTCCTAACTGCATATGGACCCACTAAGCTCTCTTTGGATCTGAAGTCCAAAGTCCAGAGAGACTCCAGTTGACCCATTTGGTCAGGTGTCCTCCTTGGTTGAATCATTGTGGCCAGAAAGTGAAATTGGACTGTATGAACATGTCCAGGGGCCTTGTCTATGCAGAGGGAGTAATTCCCTGAGAAGGTGAGGTAATTGTGGCCAGCTCCTGAAAACTCATGGCAAGGAGAGACAGCCTGTGAGAAACAGGAGGAAGAGGCTGGGCCGTGTGCACAGTTCCTCTCTACCCCCATGGAGGGGTGAGGGATGGGACAGGTGGGAAGGTCAGCCTGCCAGCTGTGGGGGTGCTTCCCTCCAGAGGGAGCCGTCGTGAGGGGCATCCATGTACTCCTCTGCAGTGATGGACAGAAAGTGGCAGCCACGGTGTCTGACACGGAGGGAATCCTCAGAACAGGGCGGGTCTCTCCCTGTCCCCGTCCCCTTCCCCCAGCCTCCTCTCCTGCTGTTCTCACCTCCTCCCTGACAGCAACAGTGCCAGACGGAGCCATGCTGGAGCCTGGGCTGAAAGGGAAAACAGTGAGACTGGTCTGCTTGTATTTGTTCTTCATGGGCTTCTTGCACTGATTCTGACTTTTAAATTATCATGTTCACGTATTTTTTATCTTGATTACTGAGGGTCTGGTATTCTTAAATTGTGCCTGAGGCCGGGGCCATAGTCTCTTCGCCCTGCTTGTCAGAAGCAGTTCTAAAGCCTGAGAAGCGCCTCCTTTCTCAGCCAGCCCCTCCTGACTCTGTGGGTTAAGGTTTAATTTAATGTAGTTTTGAAAAATAACTTTTCCTGCTTATGCTTGTTTGTGCACAGAATATCATTAAAGAGTTATGCAAGAAACTAGTAACAGAGGTTGCTTCTGGGGAGGAAAAATGGGATGAAAGGAAGGAAAGAAGGGAGATTTGCCTTAGGAAATGTACTTTAGAATTTTTAAGGAAAACTTCATTAAGAGAAATACTGTTTTCCTCATGATAAAGGCAGTTTTGTTCACTGCAGAAAAATTAGAAAATACAGACAAAGCAGGAGACAAACTATAAAATTCATAATCTCACCACCCAGCTATAATTCTGTTAATATCTTAGTGCTTATGTTTTTCTATTCACTTAATGTCAGGTTACCAAAATGGTGTATTTTGTGAATAACATTTTGTGATCTGTTTTTTCCATTTAACATACATAGTGAATCAATTTCAAAGTTAATAAATATGTCCCTTCAATGTAATTTTTAGTGGTTGCCTCACATCCCATCTTTTGAATGTGAGCAATTAATTTGACCAATCCCTTGCTGCTGGATTGTAAGTCTACCTCCAGGTTTTCATTGTTATAAACAGTGCTGGGATGGACAGTCTTGCTATGAAGCCTTTTGGCACACGCCTCATTACTTCTTTAAGATTGTTAAACAATAAAAGTCCAACTGGCTTTATTCAGCAATGCACGAATTTCAGGCAGCATTCCATCTTGCATACAGAAAGGAGCTCCACTGAGCTGTGGAAGGGAAAGGTGCTTAAAGATGGGAAGGGGATGGACAAAGGAAGTTATCAGCAAAGAATGCATTATTCCAGGCAAGGCTCTGTCCTAAGGAGAATGCACAGCCTCTGTTGGGCAGATCACCTCAGTGGTTCTGAGCAGGTAAGTCCAGGTTGGCTGACTAGAGGCTGCATTCCAGGTAGCGGCTGAGCTGCAGGTAGGTTAGGTTCTGAGTCTCGGGTTGCTGATGTGGGGCGCTCGGCACAGGCAAACCACTTTGGTCTCTTCCTTAGCCTGTCCTGCCTTTCCGTCAGATGCTCCACTCGCCTGAGAGATGCAGTCAGTGTCTCAGGCACTAGCTCCGCTCCGGCAGCCGCTCTGATGTTCTTGCGTTGTCTCACTTGAGTGCATAGCATCCAGTCGTGATGTGTTTGAGTTTCATCTCTGATAGTCACAGGCCACAAATGCAGGTGCACAGTGTTTAGGCTGGTTGTTCTCTTGGTCCCAATCTTGGGGCGGTCACTTGCTTGGCTACCAATGGCTGTGAACAGAGTTAAAAAGAAATCGTATAAAGCTTTTGAGAGAAGTCCATGCACCAGGGAGATGACTGTGATCATAAGCGGGACAGTCCCCAGTGTTTGGAGTGCACTTTCCCAAGGACTCAAAATCAGGTGAGTCAGAGACCCTGTTGAGGGTTCTTTTTAAGCCACGTGGTTTGCTTGGCGACCTTGGGAACTAAGTATAAACTTCCCCAGAAATGTTAATTCGGTGGCAGCAGGTGGCAGTGGTCACAGGACAGATACCTCCTTGCTCAGCCGGCAGGTAATCAAGGGCTGTCCTGTTATCAAGAACAACTGTGGCCAGAGAGCCAAGGGCCTTCCCTGGGCAGTGGCTGCTTCAGCCGTGGGTTCTCAAACACTTCCAGGAGTTAAGGAGTGGCCCCTGATCAGAGTCCCACTGTGCTCACTCCCACCCAGGGACGATGGGGCCCTGCCAGAGGACGCTCATCCTGAATCGTGAATGTCTCCTGGTGATTCCCATTTGAATCCATTTGGGGCCTGTTGTCTCAGTTTTAATAGGATGAATTCCTAGAACAGGACATGCTGGTTCCCAGAAAATGTACTTACTTTGAGTTTTTTGGTACATACTGCTGAGCCACCCTCTAAAACCCTGTACTGGTTTATACTCCTACAGTGTTACTTTAATGCTAGTTTAAAACCCGAACTGTCGGTGGCCTGGGCAGAACATGAAGTAAACGTAACCCAACCCATATAAGCTAAGCGTGACCGGAATGTTCTCGTGGTAGCCACACCATCAGTGTCCTGCTGTCCTGGACCCTGGAAATGGTGAGGAGGAGGGGCTGAGATAAGGTTTGAGGCAAGAAGCCAGGAGCCCAGAAGGAGAGTGGCACAGGGACAGCGGACCCCTTTCTCTGCCTGGGTCATAGTGACACCGAGCACTGAGCAACCGGGAGGGCCGAGGGCCCCACCCCATCTACGCCAGCTCTAACTGCCTTTCATGCTTTTTCTAAATGTATACGCTTTTCTTCAAGGTTAGACTCTCTGTTCCCTTGGCTCCCCCAAGGAGTATTTTAGACAGTGAAAACCATCAAGTCATAATATCCTCCCTTCGTGGGGTTGAGGAGGGCCCTGCCTGCTGTTTCCCCACCTCTCGGGCTGATTCATCCCCATTGCCACCATTTGTTGGGAGAACTTCAGGAAGCCTCCTGCTGGCTGAGCTCTGCTTCAGAGGCTCCCCTTTCCTTCGGCAGACTCTGATTCAGCTGGTTTTTGTCCCCTTTCGTGCCGCCACAGGCTGGTCTGCCTCCTGGGGTTCTCGTTCTTCTGGGGAAGGTATCTTTACTTTAGCCTTCTGATGAGTGTTGTGATCGCCTTTCCCTGGGGGTTAAAGGAACAGGTGAGGCTTCACGTCGTGCTCTCTGTGCATGGGATCTCGCTTTTTTGTTTTTTTCCTTTGGGAAAAGACAGAGTGCCCAAGGTTCGCATAGTAACTCCCAAAGTATCATGAGCTCAAGACAGGTTTCCCTATGACTCAGCAGAAGAATGTTCTGTTTCTGTTGAAACATCTAGAAGTCAAAAAGTTGGTGTTAGAGGATGCGCGTGGAGGTCTGGGCTCTGACTCTGCAGCGGCATTAGACCCGTCTGGTCAGGACGGGCACTCGAGGCAGCACCCCTCTGGCTTCCGTGAGGTCCACTGTGAGCTTAGATCTGGGAGTCCCTCATTCACCCAGGGCACGGAATAAACTGGGGGTCTGGAAGCTGGTGCCTTTCCAGCTTTTCCTTTTGTTCGTGCAGTAAACAGACTTAATTGCCTCATGTTACAGAGTGTTTGACACAGATAAGACATTTGAGTGGCCAAGGAGAGTCAAAATAGGCTACAAATGATGGAAGCCAGTCCACTGAAGCCGTTCTCCAGCGCCATCCATGCTTATCTGTCTATTCCCTCACTGCTTCTGCAGATAGACACAATGACTCTCACTGTAAGGGATTTTAAACCACTAGTTAATAAAAAGAAAAAGAAGCTGGGTCATAAAACCAACAAACATGTGCCAGGTGTAAAGCTCCAAGCAGTTGTCTCCAGTTCTCTGTGTTGTTCTCAGATCCGTACAGAAGTGTAAGCTGCCTGTGGGTTTTCAGACTCCCTTCTTAGAGGACCGAGAGAAGAAGCTTTCTCCCTTCATTACAAGTCCCTGGTGGAGCCTCTCGGTTCTCCTCTCTCCCAGGCCAGGAGGCTCCTCTTCCTCCCCAGACCTCGGGACCCTTTTGGGCACACACTGTTCTTAGCTAAAATGAGCAGGGAGGGGGGTTGTCTCTTCCCAATATTTGGAAAACATTAAATTAATGGTTAGAATTTTCTCTGCCTTAAATCTTATTCTCTTAAGCCTTTGGCACCAGCTACCCCACTTATCTCAACTAGAATCTAGTATTAGATGGTGTCTGATAGTGCAGAAAACTTCATGTTGGGCTATGAAGTTTGATATGTCCCTATTTCATGTGAAGTTTGATATGTTCCTATTTCATAATGTCATACCGCTGTAAAGGACAAGCTTGATTAACACTGGAACAGATCATCCATGTGCTTCTTAACTCAAGATGGGTATTTATATCTTAGAAAGATCGTGGGCCCATTTCAAGGCTCGTATTTGTAAATACCTTCCATTTGTCTCTAAACAGAGCAACAGGAGACTCCCGGAGAGGGGTCAACGCTCAACACCCTGACTGTCAGCTCCGAGACCATCTCATATGCAGGAACCTTTGACATCATGAGGACCCATGGTCCCCTGACCCCCTTCATTTCCAGTTCTGTCAGCACCTGCCCAGCTTTCCTTCCTTATCCACCCTCAACTCTCTGGCATGTGGTTATACCTCCTTCACAGATTCACTCCTTTCTCCTCTCTCCTTCCATTGAACTGTCTTACCGAAACCCTTTGTTGGCCTTCTAAACACTGCTTTCCATCTCTGCACCTGCTCCCGGGCAGCTGACCGTTAATGGGGAAGGTCACAAAACAAAGCAGTTTTCACTAGATTCGTGGTGATGCCTTTCCGTGGGCGCCCACCGCTGCCCAGCAGCCCCGTGCTGTCCTAGCAGACTGGGTCTCATTTCCCAGACTGACCATTTCAGGCCTTCTCTTCTCTCTTCAAACTGCCCACCCCTTACTCCACACTCATTCTCCGTTGATGGCCTCATGTCTTGAGGACATACACGCGACAGGGTGCCGACTCCCCACTGGCTGCAACCCACCCGCATCCGCAGCTGTTTTCTCCTTCCGCCGCCCCAGAGGAGAAGGTGTCTCTTCCTTACTCAAGGCAGCTGTGCCTCGGTGTTGTGGTGCCGACCGCCCTCACCTTCTCAGAGACTGATGGCTGTCCCGTCTCTAATGCACCATTAATTGTGCTCCCTCACCCGAATCATTCACATCCCGCAGGCATGCCCTGGCACCTCCACCTTACAAAACAATAATAACCTCCCTATGGTCCTGCTAGTCTATCTACATTTTTTGTTTCTTGTCTGCTTTGCTGGGGAAGAGGCTGCTTGTTTTAGTCTCACGCTCCTGTTACCACCCAGCCCGTCCCCATGTGGCTGCTGCTGGAATTGCTCCCTGTTACTGGTGGCTGTCAGGTGGCCGACTCAGTCCCCATCTTGGCCTCTCCACGGAGTCTGATAGCTCATCACACCTCCTGGGACAGTGACTCTCTGTGGGGCTGCAACTTTCCTGCCTACCCCTCCGCCCACTCCTTGCTCCCTTCACCGCGTTCTCCTCTTCTGTGGGACTTTCTCGAGGCTGGACCATGACCCCCCTTTGCCACTTTTACATTCTCTTTCTAGGTGGTCTCATTCCCATGACTTTAAAATGCCATATATCTTCTGACAATGATCTGATTTATGTCTCCAGCCCATCCCAGACGTGTGAACTCCAGACTGGCATATCCAAATACCGACTTTGCATCTTCCCCCGCAAGTCCTGCTCACATCTACAGTCAGCGGGTCTCGAGAGCTCTTCTGGCCCAGCTCTGCTCTCAAGCTTGCTCCCAGCCAGGCCGCTCCATCTCCATAAGTACCGCTGCCACCCATCCAATTGCCCAAAGTAGAATTCTAGAGATTGTTCTTGATTTTCTCCTTTCTTTACCCCCTCCTTCCCAATCCAGTGATAAATTCTCAGTCACACCTCTGAAATATACTCCACATTCATTCACCCGCCTTCCACAATCCAGTGTGCCTTCATTTCCCAGTAGAATGATTGAGTTTCCCTTCTATCTAGGCACCCTATTTCAAGCAGTGCCAGGTCGTCCACTGTCTTTATTCCTCACACAGTACTGCTCTGCAGTTTACACATGGGGAAGTGGAGTCAGAGGGGACTGTGTCTCTTTATTTTACGCTCTTTATTCCTCACACAGCAGGAAGAGTGACCTTATGAAATGTTGTCTCGTGCCACTACCTGTGTGACCCCTGGGCGTGCGCTGTGCCGAGCCCACGTCCACACTCCTTCCCTCGCTGGACGCCCTGGCTGGCCTGCCCCAACTCTTCCCCTCACTGGGCACCACTCTCCCATTCCATTCGTTCTGGAAAATCTGGCTTCATTTAAATGCTCCACAGATTCTCCCTCGTCCGGTGCAGCCGGTTCCCCAGACAGTAAGCTGGGAATGCTCTCCCACCGTCTCTTCACGCAGCTGGCTGTCTCTCAGCTTTCCAATGAGACTCCTCACAGACGTCTTCCTCAACCACAGTAGCCAAAGGACACGTCCCCTTATTGTCTCCTTCAGTCCTTCATTGCTCTGCTCTGTTGCACTTAGCACAATGCCCAAGGGTTTTTGGGCTGTTTATTTTCTATAATTTTTACTCGAATTTAAATTCTGAGAGCAAGTACCAGGCTTTCAGTGTTTCTCACCATGTCCCTGTGCCTGGGACAGTGCTGACTTTCAGAAATACTTGTAGAATGATGGGTGAATAAGGAGTGGACGCTAAATAAGGACACACTTCATACCCCCAGCCTGCAGTTCATGAATCCTGGCTCAAATTGCACCTGAGTCTTCATTTCTGGGACACAGTGGACGACCTGGCACTGCTTAAACTGTTCCTCACAAGTCAGTGAGCCTCAGAGCGGGGAGTTGGGGTTCCTATTTTTAGGGTTTGTCTTGCATCCTCCATCCCAATACCCATTGGAGAGGAGGTAACATGGTTTAACAGACAAGGGCTGTGATGGGAGAAGCCGTGGGCTGAATTCCAGCCGGCCACTCATGAGCTAACCTTGGGCAGGCAGGACACAGTCCCCTCTGACTCCGTTTCCCCATGTGTAAACTGCAGAGCAGTACCGTGTCATCGGCTTCAAGGTGTGGTGCTCGCAAGTGGGTTTGTCAGTGAAAGTCCTTTGTAAAACGTAGTGTTGAGCAAACAGTCTCAGTCCTGTGGGGCTCCCCTTGTCAGGAAGTAGACAGTGGCTCTCAGATCTCTCCGAGGTGTGATTAAGGAATGCCTTCCCACGGTGCTTGACCTCCGCTGGGCTGTGGCTGTGGCTTCGCTGAGGTCCTGTGACCTGTTCCCACCCCACCGTCCAGGCCCTCCTCCTTCCTCCTCCTTCCCTCCGTGGACCTAGGCCACTGTTTCTGCTCCATGAGGCACAGTTCCTGCCAGACGGGACAGAGAGAATGTGGGGCTCACCGGTGACTGGTCAGAACCACGCTCCCAAGCCAGTGACAGTCCCCGTTTAGGTCCGCGAGGCTGGCAGCCCGGGCAGCCGCCGGCACCCTCAGCTGCTGAACCTGGAGCCGGCCTTGCCCTTCGCCCTGCCTGGACGCTCTGGGGCTTGGCTGCTACCGGCCCTGCGTGCCACGGTGGGAGAGCCTCTCGGCTCTTGCAGAGCACCTTCTGCTCCTGGGGGAGCTGGGCGCCATGCCTCTCAGCGCGGTTTCCCTGGCTTCCTCTGGTGATCTTGCCTGTGGGTCCTTCATGGCTGTGGTCCCCTGAGCCTCCCCGGGGCTTAGAGCTTGGCCAGTGCCGTGCCTCTCTGCCTCTGTCCCTCCCACCCGGTCCTCTCTCTCTCTCCTAGTCTTCTGTCACCCAGAGGAAGTGCAGCTTTGGTGGGTCTCCTCATTCACGTCGTCTCCATGCCCTGCCTCTCATGTGCCCTGTGGGGGTGCTCAGGGCAGGTGTTGAGTGTCAGGAGGACGTCCTGCCTCAGGCTTCTCCCCTGAGAGCTCTTCTTCCCCAACACCCACGAGATACACTTCACACCCCTACCCCAGCACTCAAGTCTGACAGTGCGGCTCTAAGCATCCTTTCTCAGCCTGTTGCCCACCACCCCCAAGTGCCTGCTCCGGCCTCTGCTCTGCTCACCCCTCACTAAATACTCCTCCTTCCTCTGCCTCAGTCTCTGCGTCCTCCAAGGCACCCTTCCTTCCAGGAGTCCTCCTCCCCTCACCTGGCCCATGATGCTCCTCTCGCTGATCTCCCTTGAGGCCAGAGCGTTTCTCATCTGCACGGCACAGAGTAGCATCTTCTTTGCTTTTTTGCTTCATTATCCTAGTGTTTATTCTTTTTTTTTTTTCACTCGACTACTGAGGACCTGCCTTCCCTGCAGCCTGGTTCCTTGAAGAGTGACGACTGCATGTTAATGTGTGATTGACCCATGCCTGTCATACAGAGGTGCTCAGAGACATTTGTCGAGTAAATTGGATGAATGGGTGGTAAAAACTTCATCTCTTCTTTAATGTGCTTTTTGCACAAGATTTCCTCATTTCAGTTCATTTTAAGCCTCTGGAAATAGTACCCTGGAATTTTCTCAAGTCTTTTGTTTTCTTTGGGACTTTTTTTGCCTTGCTCTGCCTGGAAGTCATTTATTCATTTATTCATTCAATAAATAAGTCTATTTGCTACGGTTTATAGCACAGAACACTTTTATTAGTGTATACCCAGTTCTACTTTCCCTTTACATTACCTTTTATTATTGTTAGTGTTTTTAAATTATTTTTGTTACTGAGGTGTAATTCACAAGTAACATTATGTTAGTTCCAGGTGTATAAGACAAAGATCAAGTATTTGTGTGCATGTCCGAGCATTCCTTGTGTTTTGTTTTTCTTCCCTATTTGATTTTAGGTTCTTTGACGCCAGGATGGTATCTTTGCACAGTGGTTAAGGGCAGATATTGGGAAGCAAATGAGCTCACGCCGCACCTCTACGACTTCTCAGGTATGTTGTGTTTGGTGAGTCACTCAGCTCCCTGGGCCTCTGCTCCTCACCTGTGGAATGGACATACAATAGGTCTCACCTTTTAGGCAGGAACAGGAGAAAGGAGGTGATGATGTGTGTAGTGTGTTTACAAAATTCCCAGCATGTAATAAGTGTTCAATAAATAATAATTATGGTAGTTAATTATTTGTACAGCACACACCCCAGAGCCAAGGGTTCAGTAGGCGCTTATCCAACAACTGTGGCCCATTCAGAAATCCATGCAGATGGTTCTTATAAAAGCCAAGAGGGCATGTGAGCAGACTTGTCAGGAGTTAATCGTAGTTTGCTGGGGCCAGTGCCCAGGTCTCCTGAATGCCAGCCTGGGGTCTTCCCCTGCTCCGTCCTGTTAAGTAGACCAATGACATCCTCCTGAGAGAAGAAGAGGAAGAGGCTGTCCTATGATCTCCAAGCAAAGTACACCAAAATAAAATTGATACAAAGTACTTTATTAGCCATTATTTCACTCTTGTTGTAGACATGAAAGGGTGAAAGCTGTAGGAGTTTTGATTTTTTTCCTAAACAATTAGAGCAACTTGAAGATGGCATGGATTGCCGCATCAAGTTTCCAGTTCCCTATCACTGAAGGCATTCAGGAGAGACTGAATGGCCACTAGCTAGGGAAATTGGAGAAAATTTGCAGCCCAGGCAGAAGGTTGGCTAAGGTATCGTGAGAGGTCTCCTCCACCACTTCAGCCGGGCTCGTCCCAGACACATGACGGAGAGCGGCAGCTGCACCCGAACTGCCACGGCGCTTCACCAGCAGCGCCCTCTGGCTGCAGGACCCGCCCTTCCCACGTTCACACCAGCTGGAGAGCAGGACAGTGGGGGTGTCATAAGATCTGCGGAGTTTCCAGAACGGAGTGAACTGTGGAGTGTGTCGGTCATCCTGACATGTTCTGGCACCTGCTCCAGGCCTCTGCTGTCCCGGTTCCCAGTACCAAGAAGAGTGGGCTCCTGGAATCCGTCAACTCCAGTGTGTCGTGCCTGCACACGATGAGCCGCTAAGGTTCCAAGCCATGCTGTCCCTTTGTCTTAAAAACAACTGCAGTGTGAGGTCCCTGGACAGCACACAGTGTCCCTGCTCCACCGCAGCGTGCGGTCCGTCTCTGGACAGCCTCAAAGCTCCCAGGCCCCTGTGCCCAGCAGTCAAGCCCGCAGGTCCGTGCATGGAGGGAAGTGGAGAGCAGAGCTCATGAGGGCGGGAGCGGGTGGGCAACTACTCAGAGAGAGCGAGTTGGAGCCTGACAAATGGGGAGACTTTGTGTGCGATCAGCAAAAGAGGGGACACAGAGGCTTGACCTGGTTTGGAATTATTGCAAATCCATCAGGCTCTGTGCAAATTGAGACCATAATTCAGATGGTTCGTATCCCCAGCAACCCCATTTCCATTAAGCCCTGCTGTCCATCTCCCCTGGGACTGGAGCTGTCTAGCAGCTAATTGAAGGGGTCAAGCTAGCACTAAATTAACAAGCTACCCCAGAGGGGTCAACCCCCACCCCAGCCTTCCAAGCCAGAGGCCACTGGACTTGGGACAGGTTCCCAGCTCCTTCTTAGTTTCAGGTGGAGCTTTTGCGGGAGGGTGCTCATCGATGGGGTGGTGGAGGGGGCACTGGGCCAGGACCACAGGAAGGGGGATTCAAGTGGGGTTCAAACCCCAGCTCTGCATTCAGTAGCTCTGTTGCCTCAGCAGTTTCTGTAAACTGCCACACCTTGGGGTTCTCAGCCGTACAGAGAGAACAGCACACCCAGCACCGGGTCTGGGGTCAAGCTGATGCTGATGATGTAGGTGGAGGGCTTAGGGCTTATAAGCTGCCTGCAGTGCCGGTGGCCGGGTGCTCCTGGGGGCTCCCAGTGGCTCTGTGCGGGGGGGAGCCCGCAGGTGCCCAGCATTGGTCCAGATGCCATCGGCTCAGGGTTTGGGCTCTGTCCTGCTGCCCCCCTGTGCCACGGGGCTGGCAGCACCTGCTCCGAGACTGGGGGCCTGCCCTCTTCCTGGGCCCCTGCTCAGAGGAGGGGAAAAGTGGATAAAGGTGCACCTTTACTGTGCACCTGGGGGACAGGCCTGGGGCTCAGCCCTGCCTTGGGCGTTATAACACCTGGTGTGTCCCCGTCTCCCCTGCCCAGCCTCCCCACCCCACCCTGCCTGGCCACATTACCCCATACTTGGTCAATCGGACCCTCCTGGGATGGAGGCTTCCCTGCTGGGGGCGCCCTGACTGGACCGCAGGACACAGAGCTCCAGTCCTCGTGAGTCCTTGTGCTCATGGCCCCTGCAGCTGGGGCTCCTTTCTCGGACCATGAAAGTAATTTTCAATTCAATATTTTAAAGGCTTCTTTTCTAAATTAACCTGAATGGGAGAGCAGCCTGGAGGGACAAAAGACTTCTCTTTAATATGGAGGTAGAACAATAGAACATTCGCCAGGAGGGGCAGTGTAAAGTCTGAAGAGGTCCTAAGGGACTATTCCAGCCCTCCTTCCCACGTGGAGCCATTTTAAGTCTGGCTGGGCCTGTCCACCTGCTTCGAGAACATGAAGATACTAAGGGAAAAATTAAGTCAGTTGTCACAGAGGCCCTGACTGCCAACTCTAGGAAACCTTGGACGATAAAATTAGTGAATTAATTTTCCATGTTTTATTGGAGATGTGTTTTCTTGTACGTTTCTGGTGTTCTACAGAAACATGCTGTTCCAAGGCCCCTTTGTCCCGTGGCCTCACGGCTGAGGAGGGTCCTCTGACTCCTCTGGGGGCAAAGGATCAAGGCCAGGACTAAGTGGCTCTGGGAAGGGCCCCTCCATCCCTTTAGCTAGAACGGGCCTGCTGGTGCGCTGCTCCCCCCCCCCCATGTTTCAGTTCAGACTCTGGGCCACCTGGTAGGGGTCATCTTGGGCAACCTTGACCTCTCTGAGCCTCAGGTCCTTCATCTGGACTTGAGAAGACCTACCAGGTGGAGAACTTGAGGTGATTACATTTGTATAATGCTTATAAGGCTCCTGGTTCAGTGACTAGCAAGTACTATTCATTCACAATCAGTGGCTCTTTCACTGTATTTTCTTTTTCTGTAAAATGAGCATGATTTTTGTGAGGCCAAGTGAGAAAAATTTAGGTTAAAGTGCTGTGTAACATTCAGGGCTAAGTGAGACATGTTTCTCATGGGCCTTATTTTATTATTCTCACCCTAGTGGGAGGCAAAGCCCTCTGCCCTTGGAGTCCATCCAGTGTGAACCTCAGTCCCCAGCAGAGCCGCCTTCTGAGTCTGCTTACCCCCTAGCAGATGGCCAAGGAGGCGGCTCTGACAGGAGCCGGACAGGCTTTGTCTGCCGGACTGTCCCGTGTAATTCCCTCCCAGACTGGCCTCTGACGCCCGGGATGCCTCATCAGAGGAGGCAAGCCAATTAGCCCATCTGAAAGTCGTTTCTTTCAAAGGTCTGAGATAAGTCCCAGTCAAGCTCCTCTGTGCCTCTGTGAAGGAAAAGAGAGAATGAATGCCACCGGGTAAGGGTGAGTCCAGTCTGTTTCCTGGACTGGCTTTGGAGAAAATACTCTTCTCGTGACCGCTTTTCCCATCTGTCTCCTCAAAGCCGTTGCGCAGCCCTGCATTCTCATTCCGCTGAGTCTATCTGGTAGCCGTTCTGAGTTTTGCAAGCCCCACCCAAGTGCGTTGGTATAGAGGAAAGAGTTGAGGTTTTAGTGTCAGAAAACCCAACTCTGACACATACCAGCTGGGGGATTCTGGGGAAATCACTTAACTCCTTGGTGCCTCTGTTTTCTTCATTTGGAAAATGGGAACAACAGTCAAATAAGATGACAGGCGTGGAGTTGTCCGTACACAGTAAGTGCCACATGAAACTAGTTCCAAGGCCCACAACCTCCGTGTCCTCCTCCCTCGTGGCCTCGCCCCCTTCCTCCCTGGCTATTCAGCAATGGAATGAGAAGCCAGCAGTTGTGGGGAGACCCATGTGCCCGTGCTGCCACGCACCGCATCTGCTCACTGGGCTCTGTTGTCCGGGTTCCAGGGAGGAGAGAATCGGGGGCTGCTGCAGTGTCCCTTGTTCAGTGTCACACAGTTTGTGATCAGAAGATCCGAATTTGAGTCTGCTTGACTCTCAAAGTGGGTTTTTCTGCTTGTGGGGTGCTGAATAGTGGCCCCCAGGTATGTCCAGGTCCTCCTCCCCAGGGCCTGTGAACATTGCCTGATACAGCAAAGAGGGACTTTGCAGATACGATTAAGTTACAGATTTTAGTCCAGGAAATAATTTGGATTCTCCTGGTGGGGAAGATGTAATCACAAGAGCCGCTGGAAACAGGAGGTGATTCAAAGAGGGAGACTGGACTTTCAGGATGAAGGCAGTGACCACGAGGCAGGGGTTGTGAGAGATGCGGCTCCGGAAGTTTAGGAACTGGGAGCGGGTTGTCCCCTCCCACCTCCAGAGAGGGCCAGCCCTGCCGACACCTGAGAGGTAGGCCAGCAGGCCAGCAAGACTGATTGGCTTTTGGCCTCCAGAATCACAAGAGAATAATTGTTTTAAACCACCAAGTTTGCCATAATCTGTCAGCAGCCAGAATTAATAACCCAGTATGCCATGCCATGTTCTTGGTGCATCACCTTATATTCTCTCTGCTGCCCTAACAGTCCAAGGCAGCCTTCCCCAAACTTCCCCATGCCCTGGAGGTTACCAGCGTCTCTCCTGGTCAGAACTCCTGGCTGACAAGTACCATATGCCTTCTAGGAGAAAGGCACTGCATGAGGCTTCGTGAAAGATGCTATGAAATGGCCCGTAAGGAGTTTTATTAGTTAATTATGGTAGAATCCTAAAACCCAATGGCTCAAAACAATGCCCATTTTATTATCTCACGCAGTTTCTGTGGGTCAAGAGTCCAGCTGCTGCTTAGCAAGTAAGTGGTTGTGGCTCAGGGTCTCTCGTGAGGCTGCTGTCAGGGTGTCAGCAGGGAAGGGAAGGCCTGGCCAAGGCTGGAGGCTCCACGTTGAAGATGGAGAAGTTTAGAGTTAGCATCAGAAAATCCGGTTCTGAAATATCTTTAGTAATTTACTAAACTCTAGTAAATTCAGCATGTTACTAAATCACTAAATTTTCTAGTAAATTGGTCATGAAGCTGTTGGCAGACCTCGGCTCCTTGCTGGCTGTGGCCGCAAGGCTTCAGTCTCCTTGCTCCAGAAGGCTGCCGGAGTGTCCGTGTGGGATGAGCTGGCTGCCCCAGTTTGATAGTTGCTGGAACAGCTCACACAAAAAAAAATTTATTTACATTTAACCACTTATTATGAAGGATATGATATGACAAAGGGCACAGAGGAACAGCCAGATGAGGAGGTACACAGGGCAGAGTCCACAAGGATCTTGCGCACAGGACCTCCCATCCCCGTGGTGTTGGGTTGCCTCACCCTCCTGGCATGCGGTAAGTTCACCAGCTTGGGAGGCCTTTGATCCCACAGTCATCACGTAGGCCTGGCTGATAATTAAGTCAATGTCCAGCCTGTCTCCTTTCCTCAGAGGGTACAGATGGCACTGAAAGTTCTAGGCTTCTGACCGTGGCTTCGGCTCTCTGGTGACCGCCCCATCCGGAAGCCAGCCAGGGCCCCCGAGGAGTCACCCCACTGGAACAAAGACGCTCCTGACATCCAGGAGGTCATGAGGGGGTTGGGAGCTCTGTGTCAGGCACTCTTATCATTCCATCACCCAGGGAGTTACAAGGATGCCAGCGGTTCTGGGTCAGGAACCAGAATCAAAGACCAAAGGTTAGAACAAAGATGCTCCCAGCACCCCTATGACTCAGAAAGTTACCAGGATTTAGAAGCTTTTTGTCATGAACCAAGGGCAGAGACCAATTGCATATTTCTTACTATGCCACAACCTCCCAAATAAGCTACCTGCTAGAGTAACTCCAAGCCAGGTAGACGCCTGTGGGTGAGTGGCAGATACTGTGGGAAGCACCTGTGTCCTGGGGGCTCCACTGGGCACAGTGGCCAGGACCACAGTCTCCAAAGCCTGACCACCCGGGTGCAACGCCCCAAGGTCACCACCTCATTTGTGTGACCTTGGGCAAGTTTTTAAGCATTCTTTGTGTCTTGCATTCCTCACTTATAAAATAAGGTGATAGTCCCAATCTTGTAGGGCTGTTGTGGGTATTAAATGAAATACCCATGAAAAGCACTCACTAACGTCTGGCACATAGTAAGCGCTTAACATAATAATCATTACCGTTCTCTCAACCAGCGCGCTGGTTCCGCCACAGTTCTCCAGCTCAGATATCGCAAGGTCGCTCTTAATGCCGCTCTGTCCCCTTAGAGCGCATAAGCAAGTCTGGCCAAGCCTGACCTCCCATATCTATCAGATTCGTCCAGGGCTTTCCGTACCTTGGCCACCTCCCAGCTCCCTCCGGGATGGCAGTGGCAGCCGCCTAACCGGCCTCTTCCCCAGCAGTGTCTGATCACCCATTTCCCACCCCTCAGCCCCAGTGCTCGCCCGAGGTGCTGCGTCCTATACCTGAGCCTGTTCTGAGACGTCCCACTTTCCTCTGGAGGGAAGACAAGTCCTGCTCTTGATGTGAAGGCCCTACAAAGCCTGTGACCTGCTTCCAGCTGGCCCCTCCACCCTGCCTCTACCTGTCCCACCCTGTACACGTGTCCTGTTCATGCCTTTGCTCATGGCGGAGGTGCCTGAAATACCTTTTCTATCTTTCTTCATCCAGATACAATTTATTTATTTTCTGAACTCAGATGTCTTCTCCTCCAGGAAGACTTACTGGAAGCCCAGGCCCAGCCTAGTGGCCATCTCTCTGTTTCCTTGGCACCTTGTTCACCGCCAAATCACCACGTGCGACTCTATAGAAATACTAACTGCTTGTTTTGTGATTTAGATGGCAAACTCTCAAAGCAGAATCTGATTCTAATTCATCTTCGTACTTTGTACCTCCGGAGTCCAGTACAGCACCTGTCATAAAATCTGGGTTCAATATCTTTTGGTTGATGTGGACTGATACGCAGGGAGGCAGGAAACCTTGAGAGAAGGCAGTCTACAGACAGGGCTTCAAGAGCCGCTGCTCATATGCGGCAGACGTGGCCTGCTGCCGCGGGCAGTGAGCTAACTGGGCAGCATTCTTTCCTCTGGCAGCCTTTCCACCCCCACTCTTCGGGTTCCAATTGGCCCCGAGCAGCCCCTGGCTCCCGGAGTTCTCCTATCCTCCTGTCCTTCTGTCCTTCACCTTGTAGTTAGGTCCAGGCAGCTCTTCCTGCCTGTGAGGGCCGTGGTAGCTCAGGGGTCCACAGCGGACAGGCTGTCTGCGGGCTGAGGCTCGTGGGGCGGCCCTTGGAGAAGCCTGAGAACCCGGGGCGGAATGTGGCCCTGCCTCCTGGGCTTAGTGCTATTCGAGCCTCAGTGTTTGGAAGCGTCGGACCCAGGCTGATGTTTCACCCCTCCAGCTTCACGGGTCAGAAAGGCACTGTGCCTGCAGGGCTTGGAAAAGCCACCCCCTCGGCCGTCTCTGCAGTTTGGGGGTGCCACAGTGGTGAGTTTCTGATTTCTGAACATTTCCACAGGACCACAGGGAAGGCTGCCATTGGTCCACAGTGGAAAGAATGGGCCCCGTCAGGGCGGTGTGACCTCCGCCTCCGTGTCCACACGGTGAGGGTCCTTACCTGGCTGGGCTGCAGTTCAGGCCCTTGGTGTCTGGTATTAGGGCCTCCTTCTCAGTTTTCGCCCCAAGAATGTTATTTGGGGGCCCATGTGTGTTAGGTAAAGGGGAGGTAAGCCAAGTTTGGTCCTTTCCCTCAGGGATTCATGGTTCTGGTGAGAAAAATACAGAAAAGTAATGATGAACAGTCAGTTCCCCAAGAGCTGATACAGACCCCTTGGGAGCCCAGAGTGGGTGGGCTTGGTGGAGCCCTCGGGTGGGAGGCTCTCCCCAGGTGGCCGCACCCCCGCTGGTGGGAGCATTCACTCCCCAGGCGGCGGCCACCCACCCCCCTTCCTGGACGGACACTCAGCAGCACCGCGGGGCGGGACCTCCCTGTCATTTCTTCGGCATCTCACGGCATTGATGGTCCGCCAAAATTATTTCCTTTCCTTTGACTCCGTCCACCTCAGAGAAGATTCCCACCTGTGTTGGAGTTCAAGTTGCTTCTCAGTTTTAAACACACCAGGTCCATCCTCAGTAAAGATCGGGGCAGTAGTCAGAGCGGCCAGGCCTGTAGTCTCTGGTATAAAAGCTGCATTTGCTCCTCTTGACTCCCAAAGGTCCAGAATGTCCGCAGAGATGGCGGTAAGGGGAGCCGGAGAGCTTTCAGCCCTCAGCGGCACGACAGAGCTGCCGTGTAAATGGCGAGATGTGCACACTGAAAGCTGCCACTGGCTGCCACAGGAACTCATCCTGGTATGGTTTGTATCTCCAGGTGTCCATTTCCTTCACAGTCTGCTAGCTTTCATTTCCTTTCAAGAGAGTTGCTGTGTGTGTTGTCCAGAGGCTTTACTTGTGATCAGTGGGACAGAGAGGTTTTCCTGGAATGTCCTTAGAGTAAAGGCAGTGTTTGAACCCAAGGTTGTTTGACTGTAAAGCTTGTTTTTCCATGTTTCGTGTTGACTCTGTTTCTTATGCTCTTAAATATATGGCTTCCAGATTGGCCAGGAAATTATCCACAAAGTGTCGTCTGCTTTCTCCACCTTTGCACATGGTGTTTGTGACTCATGTAAGGAGAGACCCAGCGGAGATAGGCTAGTTAATGGATCTTTACAACAGAAACAAATTAGTTACGTGATTTGCTCACTTACTCAACAGTTGGCTTGTCTCAGGGACGGTGATCACACCATAGCCTCTGCACGCACCCAAGCTGCACAGAGGTATCCGAGAATCCCTCATTTGTGATTTATGGCTGTGGTCGGAACCACAGGAGAAAAGAAAGACGACAGAGGGGAGTGGAGCAGTGGCAGAACCAAGTGCAAACAGGACTTTCTCATTCTGTGAAGGGAGTGTGAGAAACGCAAACGAGAGGTAAATTCTCCCAAGGGAAATGTATTTAATTGTTGAGCAATCTTGCTCCCCCCAAAAATCTGAAAAAGAGTTAATACCAGCATACTGAGCTTCAAATGTGCATGCGTGTGCATGTGCGCGCACACACACACACACACACGTGCGTGCGCACAGACACACACACACGGGCCGTGGAAGCAGATGAGCACACAAGAAAGGAGAGAGAGTCCTGCATGTTTGTAACTCAGTGTCGTAATGGGCAGTTTTCCATCGTGTGTGTGTGTGTGTGTTTGTGTGTGTAGGGTTTTTCCCTCTTAAAATTCTACACAGAATAGTTTTGAGTGACACATATTTTACTGTTTCAATTAGCAAAGATTACTATTTGTTTTTCTTTCTTTCTAGCACTGAGGCCATAATTATGCCTGCGATGAGATAGTTTTGCAGGCACTCCCTGAACAAAATACAGTAATAAACCTTAATGAAATGAAGTCAGTTCATTGGTAAAGACTGGCTTCAATAACAGACTGGCCATTAAAGGTGGACTGTGGAAGAGGATCAGCAAGCAGCCATCATAAATGTACCATCAGCCAAATTAGCGGAGCATTTACCACTTAGTGTGGGAGAAAGTCCTTTCAATAACTGTCCCTACAACTGCCATAACTGGGGGAGCATCTGACGCTGGCAGCTGTGCGGCTCTCGGAACAGGCCCTGGGCGGGGCTCTCTGGGACCAGTGCTTTCTGCAGAGAGGACTTCCTTGACGTAGAGGCCCCATCAGGTGTGAGCATCCCGCGGCTCTCTGGGAACTGCTGGGATTTGGAAAGATGTGTGTCCGCGTGTCTCCCTCAGGGCTATGTTTACAGCGCTTTCAGAAGCCAGGGTACTTGTTTGGAGACCTGGATAACATGAGGAACATTTCCAACTATACAGCTTATTCTTCAGCAGTGAGGTTTGGGGGCACAGATTTTTTAACCTGTAGGTAATAATCCCCCTCTCTTTGCAGTTTATAAAACACTCCACAGGATCGATTCATTTGATCTTCACAACTTTGGGGAAGGTGCCTCTTCTCATCTTGCAGACTGGTGAGCCCAAGCTCCAGGGGCATCAGAAGCTTGCCCAAGACAAACAGGGAGTTAACGGGAGAGACTGGGGTTTTAACCCTGCTCTTGCTGTGACTGAGCACACACCTCCTAGCAGTGTCCCATCCACCGCTGAGCTTGCCTTGAGGAATGAAGACCTGCAAAGGCCACGTCTCCTCCACAGACTGCGAGCCCCAGCTGGTCGGGGACTGGCCTGAGCACTGGTCAGTCTGCTCTGCCTCTGGCACTGCCCCCAGCGCCTGTCCCAGTCCTGTGTTGCACGTAGGAGTCCTTCCTGAATCCAGGTTCATTGAAGGCTGATATGTAGGATGGAAATTAAAGGCTGCCGACATCTAGTTCAGCCTAGTACATGCAGGTGCTCTGTCGTTGAGGAATGAATGAATATACATTAAAAAGCAGTCATGTGGGCAGGTATGGGTGAGGTAGGGAGGGAAGGTAAGACTAAAGGTCAGTACTAGCAAGGGTTATGAGCATGGACAGAAGGGACCTTTGGGAGGAAGGCACAGGGGCATTGGAAGAGTTCAGGCTTCAGGCTCTCCACATGGACAGACTGGGAACACCGAGCAGTAACCCGTTCCTTTGGTTAAGTGGAGAGTGTTTGAAGACGGCTGCTCTGTGCCCTGCTGCAGCCGCCTGGAGCCTCCTGGGTTTGAATGGAGAGGTCTTAGAAGTAATCTGAGATCCTCTAGGCCTCATGTCCACTTCCTCTGTCTTCTGGGCCGTGATGTCCCAAATGCTCTCGTCTGGTAACAGTGATAGGTTCACAAAGACCCCGAGGAATACGGGCACAGGGGCTCTGCCAGGAAGCTCCGCGGATTCGGCTCATTCTGTCCCATTTCCGTGGAGAGAAGTCAAAGGCAGTTCCCACAAGTACTGCAGACTTTTCCCAGATGAAGTCTCTAAGCTGTGTGGGGCTTCGGTGATCCGACCAGGGACAGGACACTTGGAGACCAAGAAGCCCTGACCCCCCCGCCTGTGCAGAGCTCCCCTGGAAGAGTGTCTGGAGCATCGCAGCTGCATGTCACCAAGCTACCCAGCGCTTACTCCACACTGCTCTTCGTCAGGCTTTCCGAGCCACCTGGGGCTCCGGCCTGTGCCGGTCCATGACTCCTGCGACCTTTCACCTCTCCAAGCTCACGCTCTGGCTCCCCTCCCGACCTCTGTGCACTCCCTCCACTGCTCTCTCTGGAGTAATGCTCAGTCCTACCTGCCTGTGCTTCTGGACCCTCCCTCTGTCCTTAGGCCTTTACCAGCACTGGTTCTTCCCTGGACAGCTGCTGCTTCCCTCCCGCCGCCCGGGCCCCTGGGGAGGGGTCGGCCCTCTCTGTGCCTCCTGGTTAGCACTGTCAGACTCTGAGCTTGGGGACGCCAATCCTTTGTGGCTTGAGCTACGGGACTAAGTCACCTTTTGTCCCTCCCAGTCCCTCCCACCCACAGAGCACTGCCTCTTCTGTCTTCTGTGTTCTTGAGGCTCTGGCATTTGGGAACTTGATCCTGGAAAGACTGCCCCTCCCAGGTGAGTCAGTGTCCAGAGACAACTGCTCACGCCCCTGGGAGGGCGCCTTCGATGGACCATGCAGCCTGGTGCCACAGCCCAGCCACCTCGCTCATCACATTCTCAGACACTAAGCCAGCGTTCCCTGCCCCAGTTACCCCGGGGCCAGGTACCGGACAGCTGGGACTGCTCTGTAGCCCAGAGCCCCCGGAAATACTCAGGCTGTCCGTCCGGAGCTCATGCAGTGTGCATCCCCTCACTCCCGTCAGAACCCAGGGAAAGGCCCTTCCCTCTCTTCCCTCTCTTCCCTCCGGCTCCTGGCGGACCCTGGCCTGCCCTGCATGGCCACGCGTCTGTGCGTCTGAGTGTGGACTTCCTTCGTGACAGTCATCTCTGTGTTGGCCTCCTTACCTGATTAAAACAAATCCCAGGTACATTTTAACACTCATGCACCTGAGCTTCGGATCTTTCACATTCTCCCTTCTGGCCAACGCCTGCCGTCATCTGCTGGCGTCACGAGAGCTGGAGATCCTGTGAAAGGATGAAGAAGGTCCGACTTGGCTCTGCTTCTGGGTCTGGTGCTCACACGCAAGTCGCTTCTCCTGTCTGAGACTGTCCTCATCCGGGAAACGGGACAACAGAAGTCATTCCACAGGTGGGACACGGAGCAGATGAAGGCCCGTGAGACACTCAGAAGCCAGAGCTGGGGCACAGCGGGTGGTAAGTGTGAGTCCCCTTTTCCCTGCACACCTGGGGACATTTGGATGAGGGCAAGTCACTGTCGGGAAGCATGGGACTCTGAGAATTTCCTGGCTTCAATTCCCAACCCTCAGTCACTATCTCCGATCTCACAAGTCAGCCACTGGAAAGGAAGCAGGTAGCAATGACCCATCCTGCCTGGTGGATCTCTGAGCCCAGCCTCCTCAGAATTGCCCCGTGTCCACTGTCTCCTTCCCTCACCTGAAGGGCTTCTGGGATGGAGCAGTGGGGCCTAGGTGTCCCTGCAGGCTGCAGTCTCCAGGAGGCAGCCTGCCTGAAGGGTGGATCCCAGGTCACCTGGCCCAAAGCCAGGAGGGCCCACAGCTGGTGGGAAGCATTTCTCAGCAGATCTCAGGAGATCAGGAAGGGTGAGAAATGTGGTCCTTACAGCTCTCCCTTCTCTGGAGAAGCACCAATGGTCAGCCAGAATATACAGGTTAAAATTCAGTTCTCTCCTCTGACTAGGTGAGGTCAGAGGGCTTCGGAGAGACAAGGGTTGCCCTCCTGTTCTCCGTACGGTCCAGGTCCAGGCTGTCTGACCACCGAGGAACTGAATCCCTCTTCTGGAAGGGGAGGCAGCCCCGAGAATATGACAGGATGTTAAAGCTAGTGCTGGTGGCTACATCCACTCCTGAGAATGGATTTGAACCCATTAGTTGACAGTCAGCAAAGTGCTCTGGGCACGGTCCTGTGCCGGCTCCTAACAAGGGACAGAGAAGAAGATGAAGTGTGGGCTGGCGCCTCTGGTCTCGTTGGGCTAACAGACTTCACAGGTGACAAGTATATTTAAGGCCAAATTTCGGTTCGAGTGCTGCATGCAGTCAAGTCTGGAGTAGAGGGTGTGCGTGAAGGAGTTGCCAGAAGAAGCGTTAGGGAGGCTGAGCCTGGAGGGCCTTGAGGAGGGAGGGCCTGGGAGCAGCCCGAGGGCAGACGCGGCAGTCAGGGGGATCCCCCAGGCCCGCAGGCTCTGCGTGCTGCTCGTGAACCGTCCAGTTGGGAAGTATGCCTCATTCTCACCCGCATTTGCAGATGAGGAAAGGAAGACCAAGAAACTGCCTGGAGCCACGTGCCAGGGTTGGCGGTGGGCAGAGCCTCAGAATCTACCCCACTGCCTGTGCAAGGTGCCGAGGCCGGGGCCCTCATTCTTGGTGGCCCAGTCAAGTCTCTGCAGGTGCTTTTCAAAAACCGAAGCCAGTGTGCAGCCCCTGGTCTGGGGTAGGGGGTGGGTGGTCTAGCAAGGACTCAGAGTGTTGTGAACGAGGGCCAGGTTGAGAGTCCCTGTTCCCGACACCATGGCCACTGTTGTGAGGAAATGTGGAGGTGTCAGGTGGACTTTTAAGGGCAGGTACCAGGTACATGCAAACATCAGCATGAGGACAGGAAGAGGGAAGGCAGCTCGCTCACAGGAGGCATGTGTGCAGCGGCTGCTACAGGCCGGGCACTGTGCCTGGTTACTTTGTCTCCTTGACCCACGGTGAGGATCAGTATTCCAGCTGGGCAGATGGGGAGCTAAGGTGGTTATGTGGTAACTTGTGCCTAACTGATGGTAAGTAGCAAAACTGGGACTCCGATGCAGGTCTGTTTAACCATAGCCCATGTACTTCACACACAACAATTTGTATGGTTTGCATCAGTCAGGACATGTGATGTTGCACTGCAGTAATAAACACCCCCCAGGTACCAGGGTCAAACAACCAACGTCACTCTTGCCTCATGACCATCATGGGTTGGGAGGGGTGTCTGCTCTCCCCGGTCACTCAGAGACCCAGATGAGTGTTGTTGGTCACTGTGCCAGAGAAGGAGGTCCGGAGGGTCTCACATCAGCAGTGGCTCAAGGCCAGAAGCGACGTTCATTGCTTCTGCTCTCAATTCACTGAACAGAGCTAGTCATGTGCCTGTCACGTGCCTATAAAGGGAGAACCAGGAATATTGATAAGCAGTCCTAATGCCTGCAGCAGAGCAGGATGAAAGCGGTGTTTTAGGAAGTCAGCCTGGAGGCATATGCAAGGCTGCTGTGGGGAGACTGGAGGCAGCTGTGGGGAGGTGGCGACTGACACGGTCAGGCAAGAGTGATCAGGTCTTGCACTAAGGTGTTGGTAGTGAGAATGGAGAGTCTGTGCACCAGGGCCAACGCAGGATTGACAGGAGCTTATATTGGGCTGGTGGAGGCCAGAGACTCACGCGTGACACCCAGGCAGGACCATCCGTGCACCGGCCGGTCACTCGGAGGCCATGTTCCCGGCTTTGCTCCCTCTCTCCTCCCTGTGTCTTGCCCCCCTGTTTTAGATGGTCCTTACCCTGCACTTTGTTCTCAGGCATAATCTAGAGAGTATCCAGGCTGCATAGTGTTACAGCAGAGTCTCCTGTCCTCAAAACTGATTAGCTGAAAACTATTATTAAGACTTAAAGGGCTGTTCTAGGGATGTTTGCATTTTAATAATATTGAAGCCTTTGAAAATTAAGTTAATAAATCTCCAATAATAGGACTTCAGGCCACAAGTGAAGAAACAGTTACTTAATGAGAACCACCTATGTGCCAGTCTGTTCTATGGGTTGGGGTCGTAGCAGCAAGCAGCAAACTCCTGGCCTCCCTGAGCTCATGTTCTCTAGTTAGGGAGACAGACAATGTACAAATAAATGACTAAAAATTGTAGGTGTTATGGAAAAAGTAAAGCAAGGTGAAGGGCTAGGAAGAGCTGGTGCACTTCAGTGGGTGTGTGTGAGAGTGTGTGTGTGAGGGCATGTGGGTGTGTGTGAGGGTGTGTGTGTGAGGGTGTGTGGGTGTGGGTGAGGGTGTATGTGTGTGAGGGCATGTGCGTGAGGGCACATGGGTGTGGGTGAGGGTGTGTGTGTGAGGGCATATGGGTGTGGGTGAGGGTGTGTGTGTGAGGGTGTGTGGGTGTGGGTGAGGGTGTATGTGTGTGAGGGCGTGTGTGTGAGGGCACGTGGGTGTGGGTGTGTGTGAGGGTGTGTGTGTGAGGGCATGTGGGTATGATGGGTGTGTATGAGGGTGTGAGTGTGTGTGTGTGAGAGCATGTGGGTGTGTGTGAGGGTGTGTGGGTGTGAGAGTGTGTGTGTGAGGGCATGTGGGTGTGTGTGAGGGTGTGTGTGTGAGGGCATGTGGGTGTGTATGAGGGTGTGTGTGTGTGTGTGTGTGGCTCATCTTTCAAGGCCACTCCTGTAGCCCCAAACTGGAAATTCCTTTCAGGGAACTCCTTTCAACACCCGATTGTTCATGGATAAGAGTCTAGAAATTTTCCTATATATTTTCTCTCTGATGTTTCTGGAAGCAGGACGCATAAATTCCTTGACTAATGAAGCCAGAAGCCTTGGGCGTGGCCATGGGAGGTGTCCGGGCACCCACATCCTCTGTCTTCCCCCTGCCCTGACTCCTGCTTGTGGGGACACAGAGTACTGCTCAGTCTGATGGGACGATGTCCAGACTGGCCTCACGCTGTCTCTTAGCAGGCTCGTGAGGCTGTCAGAGTGGCTCACGCAGGGCACTAAGGAGTGGCAATGGAGGTGCTGGCGTCCTGAGCAGCCCAGCATTTCCAGGGGTCCCGGCCTTAGGGCCTGCCCACTGGGCACCCCTCAGCCTCAGATGAAAGACGAATAAATAAGCCAGAGCTCGCATTTCCTGGTCTCTTGGAGGAGGCTGTGCCCCGCAGGGCGGATGCTCTTAATGCAGGCCTCCGAGTCCCTATATTTTATTTTTAAAAACAGTGTCACCACCCAAGCTAGGTTACACATCTTCCCTTTGAGGTGAACAAAGGCACAGAGCCGCTTTCCTTCTCTGCCCATGCTTACCACTCTCCTGGGCAGGCGGCAAGGCCCACTGCTCAACTGGTTCATGTTTTTTTGACAGAGCAGTGACTGTGTTTGGAATTCCAAATGTGAAGGATATCGGATTCTGCATTTCAGAGGAAACTTGGGAGATCAGCGGGGTCATTCATCTGCCTGTTTCTGAGCTTGCAATAACGGAGTAGGGAGGAAGGGAGAAGGCAGAGGGAAAGAAAGTTTCTGGGACAAGCCCCCCAAGGGAGAAAGCCTTGTGGTTGAGACAGGGACCATGGGCTTAGAATAGGGTGAGGGCCTCCAGAAAAAGCAAGGCATGATATTTGCAGTCAGAGCAATGTATCTACATGCAAGGAAACCCCCTACCAAAACTCTGTGTTAAACATTAAGCTCCAGGGTCTTTCTTCAGTAAGATCAGTTAAAGTTCCCCAGATAAAGAAGAGTAGCCCATGTTTTTATTATGCTAATCATTTGTAAGATTCACTTTAGCATGCTAAAAGGCCCAGGCCTCTGTACTGTCTTTCCTCTTTCAGATCTGATGGTGTGGTTTTGCAAACTGGGCAACTAATTTAGCATGCAGACCCAGCTGTAAACAACATAATAAAAGACAAGAAGGATTCCACCTTAAAGGTAAGATTGCACTTAACTTACTCTTTAGCAAACAATGCCTCAGCCCACCTTGGGGTCAGGCTGAGCAGGTGGCCTTGTTTCATTTGCCCCCAGACCAAGATGCTGGTATCAGGGAGAAATCAACAGAGCAGGAGGTTACTTGTATCAAGTTACTTGTAAATATTCTAGGACTGCTTAATAAGTACACACCCCTAAGCTTTTTTCATGTTCTCAAAAAATCCTCATCTGCCTGTAAAACCCCTAGACAACACACCGCACCGGCCTCTCTTGTCTCCTCTTGGCGTGAGCCAGGAGCTCTTCCCTCTCACTTTATATCTAAATAAAAGCCTGTACCTTGCTCTCCTACCTTGGGTGTTTATGAAGCTCATTCTTCAGCTTCATGAATATGGGTAAAGTGGGGTTCCTATGGCCAGGATCCTCACTGAACTTAAATGTAACTGGCCTGTTGCTGTGCTACCGCTTCCACACCTTTAGGCAATAAGACATTATTGTGTTAATGTAAGGAGTTCCGCCCAGCGCTCTGCTGGAGACTGGGTGGCGGGGCTGGAAGGCTGTAGGAGAGTGGAGCGGAGGCTGGAGTGGTGGCAACACCGAGGGACTGACCTGCCACCTGGAAATAAAGTTGGGTATAACCTTTTCACCCCAAGAACCCTTTGCTGTAAATTTCTTTGGTCACAGTGAATCTATAGCGAACTTGCCTGGAGCTGAAACTCATTTGCAAGACAATGAACAAGAACTCTGGCATCTTGTTCAACTGGCAAGAACAGAAAATGTGACTTGGGAGACCCGAGTCATCCCAGACCTGCCGTGGACAGTCTGGGCACCGTCAGGCAAGTCTGAGATGTTTCTGTTACTCCATTTCCTCCTCTGGTAGAGAGGGGCTTCTGTGTAGCTTAGGTGTAAGGTTCAGATGTTATAAGAGAGGTAAAAGTTCTCCCAGCACAGTGGGAGAGTGTGTTACTGATACACGGCATTATTACTGCTTTTGTGGAGTCTTGCCATTTGATCATTAGGGGCCTGGGGCTCCAAGGTTTAATTCTGAGATAAGTCTGTGGATTAGACAACTTTGCATACAGAGATTCTGACTTACTCAGAATCATAGACTAATAGCAGCTGAGAAGACCTCAGAGGTCATCCCATCCCACCTCCCACCGAAATGCAAAATCCTTCCCCCAAAGCCTTGGAGCCCCGGCAGCTTCCTGCGTGGCATACAGTCACTGGCTTCTGCTGAGCCCCTCAGATTGAGGGGCTGGTTTTCCTTTTTCATCCTAAATCCTCAAGACCCAGAGGAGCGCATGTGGTGGGTGCTCCGTGAGCACGCTCTTGAGTGAGCACTGCCCTGAGAGCCCCAGCAGTGAGGCGCTCCTCGCCGCTGAGGCCCCTCGCTGTGACCTGGCGGCTGCAGCCCTCTGGCATCTGAATGCTCCGCCACACCCGGCCGCAGCTGGTCGCCTCCAGCCGCTACCCTTTCGTGCTGCCTTTGGGGTTCTGTGGGATAAAGCTGCTTCCTTTCGCCCAGGAAAGCTCTTAACTTGTCTTCACATCCTTCACCCTTCAGCCTTTCCTCCTTCCTAAACCTCTTCACTGTGGTCTCTTCTCTGAACAGACTCTTATCTGTGTAAGTAAGTGTCCGTCTATAATACGATCCTCGGGGTGTCCCAGGTATTATCTGGGGGCACATGAGTCAGAGGGACATGCATACTAAAGTTTGTTCCCACCTGGTCCCAGGTACCTACGGGCATTGCCAGCGCTTCCTGTCTGTCAACCTGCCCTCTTTCATCAAGCCTGAAACGCAAACCTGGGAGATGTGGGTCATCCTGCCTGCGTGGCTTAGGATGAAACTGAGGTCCGGTGAGTCGACTCGGCGTGCTCGTGGTCTCCCTGCGGGACTGCAGCAATCGGACTGCTCTGATCTGCCAGGCGGTCTCCTTCCCATCCCTCCGTTCATCAGCTGTTTGTTAAATAACTGTGCTTGGCCCTGGGGATGAAACAACCTTGATGCTGCTTCCCCCAAACAACGGGCTGCCCTCTGTGGCCCCAGAATAGACTTCTTGCCTGGGGGAACCAGCATGGATACAGCCCTGTGCGGACAGCATCATTTTGGCACTTCCCACTTGCTGTTGTGACGTGTGTGTGTGTCCCCGACCTGTTCCCTTGGGCTCCTGGCATCACTGCAGTCCTCACCCTGACCCCGGCATTAGAAGGGGTCAGTATGGGGGGGTGCTCACATGTGATAGGTGCCAAATAAACACCTGCTGAGTGCATGAAATGTTCATTCGTTAAATCAGAAGTGACGCCCTCTGTGCTGAAAGGTAGCCTCCAGGAAGGAAAAATCAGACAAAGATGAGAGAAGAGAATGCTGTCTTTCTAGCTGGCCTGAAAATCAAATTATCCCTGGTCATTTCAGGGGTGATAGAAGTGCCTGAATTAACTTCGTGTCCAGTGGGGCTCTGACTTCCTCTGAACTGGAGTGTCATTGCTCTGAGTGTGGCCTCTGAAATCTTCTCAGCTCTCTGGGCAGTTGTGGGACCCCTTCTGATTCGTGCTGAGCTTGAGGCCCCTCTGAACCCCCCCAGATAATTTCTATTTAGACTGTTATCCAGGCAGATGGCTTTCAGTCTGTGCCGTGTTCAGGCCTACATCTGGGGTCTCACCTGTTCTCTTGAGTGTGGGTTGTTGTGTCTCAGTTGACCCTCCGAGCGCATGTCACCCACAAACTTGATTAGCATGCTTTCTTATCTTTTTTAACATTCAAGCAATTGATAAAACTGTCAGGACGGGAGGCAAGGACCGAGTGCAGAGGTGCCTCGCCAGAGGCAGGCCTTCAGGGTGCCCTTGGTCAGTGAAGATTTGGCCCAACTGTACTATGGTATTGTCCATAATTCTAGCTTGACTACAAGAGTATTGTAGGAGTCACTGCCAAATTTCTTACTGAAATCTACATGCTTCCCAAAAGGAAATTATAAATTTGGCTTGGATACTTGGAGTGGAGCCATGGAGAATAGGGTCACAACTTTATTTTATAAGGATTCAGAAACCACCTACTTAGCTTCCTAGCTGTACTTTCACTGGGATTCAGCCCTGAGCTTTTGTTTCTGGATGGCCTTTCCCTTTCTGTGGAAGGCCGGAAGAGCAGCCCCTGACCCCATAGTTTGCCTGCTGACACCTGCTGGAATTATGGACCCGCAGACAGCCTTCTGTTTACATGTTTGGGAACCTCAGCCCAAAGCCCTTGACTGAGTTCATCAGAGGATGCCTCTGGATCGGAGAGGATGAAACACTTTCAGTGAGGCGCTGAAGCTTTGAGCAGTCCCTCACTGCTTGAGCTTGAAGCAGTAAACTCAGTATTGCTTTGAGGTTCTCTGGACACCCAGAGAAGGAATCAAAGCGCCGTCTCTGAGCACTGGTCTTGTGTCTTCGCAGACCTGCTTGCCCCAAATGTCCGATGATGATGGTGAAGGTCACGGTTGCCCTCTCTCCGTAAAGCCTGGGCTCCCGTCTGCGGTGTGGGTGGGGCGCCTTCTGCACTGAAGTGCAGCAAGGACATGTGATTGGTTCACGGGCAGAAATACTGCCTCTTGGTGCACCTCACTGGTGATTGGGTGTTTCCCTGCCCTGTAGGTTTCAGGCGTGGCAGGGTGCTTGGCCTCACAGGGGGAGAACACCTTCCTTTCCCTTAACTTGGGGGTTGGCCAGTGGAATATTAGTAGATAGGATAACACAGAGGCTTGCGAGGTGGGCCCAGGCTTTCCCCCTCTGCCCAGGCCGTGAGAACAACCTTCCTGGAGTAGCTGATGAGAACACATAAAACAGGCTCCAGCTGACCCCCACACCCGCAGCCCACTCAGCCCAGACAACCTGAGAGGTTTAAGAAAGAGATCTTACTTGCGCACGAGGAAGGAACTCAGATGTGCTCTGCTGTCATGCTGTCACGGTAGCAACACAGGGCTGTTCACCGAACTGTCTGCCACAGCTGCGCCCTTAGGAAACGCTGCATAAAAACCTGTTGGGCTGAACTGGGTGGAAAACACCCTGTTGTCTCTGGCAGCTTCAGAGCAAGGCTCTTGCTGAAGGGCCCCAACTTGCAACTTAATCTCTCAGGCACGTGTCCACAGCTCTGAACCTCAGTTCCTCCGTGGTGGTTAAACATTTACATGCACATATGCCCACACACATACATCTGTGGCCTGGGCATCAGGACCTAGCCTACAGCATCCCATGCCTGGAAGGGCTGAGCTGTTTTGAAACCAGACCAGTCAAGAGCACAAGGCCCTGAGGCTGAAGGAACACGCAGCCCTTCTAAAACCACAGGTCCTTCAAACGTGCAATCCGGGGGCCCACCCCAGGCATGCAGGCCGGGTCCAGCCGATGACTCAGAGGAGGCGGCTCCAGGCTCGTGGGTAGGAGTACCTGGTGCGGCTTCTGTGGGAAGGCAGCCAAGCGGTGCTGATTTCTGGGTGAGCGCCTGACGCGCCCCGCGCCACCCGTGTGTGACGGCCACACCAGGTGAGTCGGAGAGGCCGTGGTCTGGTTCCGCTCCCCTTCCACTGTCGTTTAATAATAACAATCATACATCACCACAGAGGAGTGTTGCTTAAACTTACATTTCTGGTCTGGGGGTGGGCGGGGAGGGGATGGGAAACAAGCCTCCTTGCTGAGCTGTGAGGGAGAGTTTGTGCGCCTGGGGTGGGCCGGCGTGGGTTCGAACCCCAGATGGGTGTAGGGAGGAGGGGAACCCAGGATGAAGAGGAAATGGGACTGGAGTTGGGGCTGCGGCAGGTGCAGAGCCAGGAGGAGGGGGGCCTGGTTGCGCTCATGGTGGGAGCTGCTTTTGGGGAGAACGTAATAAGGAGGCTGGGGGATGGTTGAGATTGTGTGCAACAATGTGAAGAGGCACAACTTGCTGTGTTCCACTGAGATTTTCAGCAAAGTCTACAAGAAAGCTGTGAAATGCTGAGTGGCACTGATGGTGAAAAGCAGCGGTGGGGCTGAGGCTGCCCCAGGGTCGGACACACAGAATGAACTCAGGCTGCTGGCGCTTGTTTGCACCCCTGGGCCGACTCAGCCTGGGCGCCCGGTGGGCAAAGGCCCAGCCTTTACGGAAGGACAAGGGCCCCCGGGAGGCAGGTGTTGCCCCAGGCCTGGGAGCAGGTTGGGCAGGACGTCAGGCCCCGCTGCTGGCTGTTCTCGGCAGGGGCGAGCTGCACTGAGGTCTGCGGGCCCAGGCCTGTCATACAGAAGTGGGACAGCAGGCGTCTGGGTGACAGGTTGGGAGGCTGCTGTGCGGACTCTGCACAGGTGTGGATAATGTGCCTTGAGCCCAGAGGAGGGAGGCGCCATCTGCCTGGCCAGCAGGGCACCCAGGTTGGAAAAGATCTTTAAGCTGAGTGGCATCTCACCCAACAGATGACATGGCCAAGGAGGTTCCTGCCCCTGGAAAGGCACAAAAGCATGAATGTCAGACATGCTCGTGGCTGCTAGCACTGTGGACTGTGAACACAAGCTCCCCACAGACCGTCTCCACGAGAGGCCCTCCTGGGCCACCCTGAATAAACAAACACGTAAGGGAAACTTCCGTGCTTGTCAGGCCCCTGGACCCACAGGTGACTTTAAGGACATCTGTGGCTGGTGTGTGAGGGGCTTGGCAGGAGGGATGAGCTGGGAGGAGTCTGACCCATGTGAAGGGGTCCTACCACGGCCTGTTCCAGGACTGCTGCCGGCACGAATCGTCTCAGCACTAGTGCTCAGACCCATCAGCACGGCTCCCACAGGCAGTACGCAGGACAGATGAGCGAGGGTGTAGGAGAGGGGTTTAGGGGCACCCGTTCAGGAGGACAGGGCTGGATGGGCTGGCAGAGGGGAGTCCAGGATTACCACGGGGCAGCTCGCAGCCAAGGGGCTGGGACAGCAAAAGGCCATGGAGGGGAAGAGAAACTCCACTGGCTCGTTCGCCTGATTTCCAAATACTGTGTGCCAGGTCTGCCGCCAGGCATCGGAGTCAGCGTGCAATGACCAACGGCTTTCCTCCTCTGCCAGCTTCAGTGTCTTTTCTGTCTAGCCCTGGTGTACACACCCAGCCTCTTGCCCATCTTACCTGCATCAGAATTCATGATTCAGAATTCAGAGCTGACCTGCTGGCAACTCTGATCCCCGAAACCCTGGGGGTCTGAGTAGGAGAGTTCCCCAAGGAAGCATGAACAGTGGGTGGGCAGAGAGAAACAGGCCAGGCTGAAGGGGGCTGTGTCTGCTCAACTGGGCAGAACAAGGCAACTTGGTGATTGATGGCTGAGCGTTTGCTCTGATTCCTGGGGAAATGCAGCCTATGGTGGAGCCATAATAACACATATCATCTCTTCCCTGGGAAGGAGAAACAGTTGCACCTTCCTGTCTATTAATCACATCTTCCATTAATCAGGTAACTCACCATAATTGTGATTACAGTTGAGAATCAATTAATGTTCACCTTAAAGTGTGGAGAGGAAAGCAATTAACGTAATAGAGTTAGAGCATCAAAATGACACAAATGTTATTGACAATTATGAATCACATCTTACAGCTTTCCGGTTCTCTGCTCTTTCATGGAGAGGTTTACAGTGGAGGAGGGGAAGCTGTGTCCGATGAGGCGAGAATGCGAGACCCCGTCCTCACCATCCACCGAGAGCAACATGCCCGTGGGTTCTGGGCCACCTGCAGCTCGCAGCTCCACTCCTAGGCAGCCGGGCCCCACAGCCCGGAGGGAACGGGCCCCATTTGGAAGGGCCCAAGGTTCCCTGTTGGTTAGAGGGGCTGATTTGTCTCTGTCACGGCCTCGCCTTTTTTCTCACAGCCAGGTCTGCGATCTTTCAGGCCAAGGGCTTGGCTGTTGGTTTGATGGGTTTCATCTGGAAGAGATTTGAAGTATTAGTTAACCTAAACAGAAAAATGGCATTTGAAACTCATATTGTGCCTTTTAAAGAAGCCCTTGTCGCATCTGTTCCTGCCATTTTTTGTGTTTCCTCCCAAGAATCCTGAGAAGGAGAAAGGATGGGGGTAATTGTTCTCACTTTTTAGGTGGAAAGCGAAGTGTGAGTGAGTGAGTGGCCTGTGAAGGCCACAGCTTGGGTTGGAGGTGGGCTGGAGCCAGGCAAGCTCCTTACCGTCAGGC
>JAVSCE010016865.1:0-26709 GCA_032199065.1 Smutsia gigantea
GTGCCAATTAGGCGGCTGGCACCATCCTGAGTGTTAACCATTTTCTCACTTAATTCCTATGACAGGCTTGGGATGTACCTATTTTGTTTCTGTTTCACAGATGAGGTTACATAGATCTTGCCACCCAGCTCCTAAGAGATGAAGTGGAGATTTAAGTGCAGGCCGTCTGGTTCTGGAGCCCAAGCCCTTGATATCCCTCCCGCCCCGAACACATTTCTTGCTGGGCTCCCCATGTTCTGGCCCTTTTTTCCTGCTGTCTCTCGGCCCTCTCCCCTCCTCCTCCAAATGCCTTACCATCTCTTAGGTAGCAGTCTAGCTGTCTTTCTGCTGCAGGTTTATTTACAAACGCAGAGTCCATACATGCCTCCTTTGAAGCCCAGCATGCACCTCCCTGGCTCCCCGGGGGAAACCGCCATCCTGAGTTTTACTAAATCCATGCCAGTTTTTCTATATAGTGTTATCACAAATGAATACACCAGGAAAAGATTATTTTGTTGGCTTTTGTCTGTTTCTGACCTTTATACACATGGAGGGTCATGAGCTTCCTTCTACAGCACTGAAGGGAGGTAACAGCCTGACCTGTTTCCGCATCATCCCAGGGGGAGGCAGCCCCTGTAACCGAGGCTGGGGTTGGGGGCTTGTGGGGAAAATGGAAGTTCCCACGGCCAGGATCCCCACCTGACCCTAAACTACTTGATGGTGTGACTGGCCTCCTGCTAGGCTACAGCTCCCACACTCACAGGCAATGAGCTACTGCCCAGTGCTCTAGGCAGAGGCAGAGACACAGGTGGATCACAGACCTGCAGGGGCTGGACGCAGACCGGATTCTAGTGCTCGACCTACCAACGGGAGAAGAGAGCTGGGTAATAAACCCTTTTACCCCAAGGACGTTCCGTTGTCAATTCTCTGCCTCACTGAATCCATAGTGAACCTGCCCAGGGCTGAAATCGTCAGGCTAGACAGGGCTGCTTCCCATTTGCATGGATTGTGTGCCTTTAGGTCTAATCATTGTGTTCATCTGGTGTGAAAAATGACGACTGTGCCATTCCCAGGCTCCCAGCTCCACTGGGCTGATTTTACAAGAGGCAGGGCAAGGCAAACCGCAAAAACCAACAACTTGGCTGCTGGAGGAAGTACTTGTTTAGGGACGAGCTGCAAAAAAAAAAAAAAGCCCTATGCCCAAGGGTGTTGAAAACAACAGCAAACTCCTTAGATCAGAGAAAATCAACATCACAGTTACTTGAGGTCACAATATTTGGGGCAAGCAACAGAACAGCAGGCCTGCCAAAAGTGGAGAGATCCAGAAAACAAGCCAGCCCTGGTTGGGACTTGATGAGTTCCTTCATATCTTTGGTGGTCTTAGAAGGTTATATATATGTGCAAGGCTGCACTCAAGCCCAGGGTACTAGAAAGGGCCCTAGTTATCTACATATCCCTGGTTAAATGCAAAGTCCTGCACAGGCACAGAGGAGACATGAGAAGGCCTAGCAGAAAGTGAAAATCGGGGAAGACTTATAAACTACCTGAACTTTGAATATGCTTCCCAACAAACAAACAATTCCATCAATAAAGGGTAGAAGACAATACTGGCCCACAGTGTTTTAGGACAACCTCTAACAAATCATTGGCTGACCAGTAGGCTATCCTGACCCAGGTATGACACCTAGGAAGCCAGGCTTAGAAATAAAAGGAATTTTTTAAAAACTGAGCAGAAACATCAATGGGCTACACACTGAAGAGAAGACAGAATCTAGAATTAGTCCAGGTAAGTTACCAAAGAAAAAAAAAAACCACAACAACCTCTGGGGTGGTGGGGATCAGAACCTGAGCTTAATCTTTTGAAAAACTGCCAACTATTTTCCAAAGTAGCTACACCTACTAGGATGGCTATGAATAAAAGATGGACAATAAACAAGTGTTGGCAAAGATGCAGGAGACTGGAACCCTCATACACTACTGGTGGGAATGTAAAATGGTGCAGCTGCTTTGGAAAACATTGTGACAGTTCCTCAAAAGGTTAAACATAGAGTTACCCACCATATGACCCAAAAAGTGGAATCAACCTAAAATGTCCATCAACTGATGAATTGATAAAATACAGTATTGTGGAGCTGAATAAAGGAAACCTTATTTCAAGTGGAGTTGAGAGGCCGGAAGGGGGAGCTTTCACACTGTACCACTGTTGCAGCCCTTTGCATTCCTAATTGGAAGAAGACTACTTTCCTACCTATGGTAGGAAGAAGGAAGATTTTCTTCTAGCCCAGCAACAGCCCAGTCAATGAGAGACTTAAAATTCGGCTGGCCCATGAAAAGTCTCTACATTTCCAACTTCCAATTTCATCCAATGGACTTTCTGTTTATAACAGTACCTCTAACTCCTTTCTTTCCTCTGTAAAAGGGCATTCCTCTTCTTTGTTCTCTGGACTTCCTATGGCTTTTGCTGTAGCTTGCTTGCCCTAAATTGCAATTCCTCTGTTATTCCCAAATATACATATTTTGCTGTTAAAATAACTGGCTGTCTTCTACTAAGGTCATCAGTATATTCACACACTGGAATACTATTTGGACATATAAAGGAATGAAGTACTAATTCGTGCTATAATATGGATGAACCTTAAAAGCACTAAGTGAAAGAAGCCAGACCAAAGGCCACATATTATAATTCCATTTATATGAAATGTCCACAGTGTCAAATGCATAAACAAAGTAGATGATTGGTTGCCAGGGGCTGAGGGAGGGGAGGGTGGGGTAAGAAGTGACTGCTAAAGGATGTAGTTTCTTTTGATGTGATGGAAAGGTTCTGGAATTAAATAGTGGTGTACACAACTTTATACTAAAAACCACTGAGTTAAAAACTGAAGGAACAAAACAGCAGGAGACTCACAGAACCCGAGAACAGACAAATAGTTACCAAAGGGAAAGGGACTGGGGAGGATGGGTGGGAAGGGAGGGGTAAAAGGGAAGAAGGGACATTACGATTAGCAGATGTAATGTTCAGGGGGCACGGGGAGGGCTGTACAACCCAGAGAGGACAAGTAGTGACTCTATGGCATCTCACTAAGCTGATGGACAGTGACTGTAATGGGGTTGGTGGGGGGGACCTGATGAAGGGGTAGTTTAATAACCGTAATATTGCACATGTAATTGTAGATTAATGATAATAAAATAAATTATATTAAAAAAAATAGACACAGAGGTCAATACAACAAAACAGAGAGTCCAGAAATAAACCCACAATTATGGTTAATTAATATATGACAAAGGAGGCAAGATAAGAAAATACGGAAAAGGCAGTGTCTTCAATAAATGATGTTGGGAAAACTGGACAGCTACAGGCAAAAGAATGAAACTGGATCATTGTCTTATACCACACAAAGAAATAAATTTAAAATGGATTAAAGATATAAAAAAGACCTGAAACCTACTAGAAGAAAACTACTAGAAAGAAAAAACTACTAGAAGAAAATATAGCCAACAGATACATGAAAAGATGCTCCACATCACTAATCATCAGGGAAATACAAATTAAAACCACAATGAGATATCACCTCACACCAGTAAGGATGGCCAGCATCCAAAAGACTAAGAACAACAAATGCTGGCGAGGATGCGGAGAAAGTGGAACACTCCTACACTGCTGGTGGGAATGTAAGCTAGTTCAACCATTGTGGAAAGCAATATGGAGGTTCCTCAAAAACTAAAAATAGAAATACCATTTGACCCGGGAATGCCACACCTTGGAATTTACCCAAAGAATACAACTTCTCAGATTCAAAAAGACATATGGGAGTTCCGGGAAAATGGCGGCGTGAGCAGGGCGAAGGAAATCTCCTCCCAAACCCATATATATCTATGAAAATACAGCAAATACAACTATTCCTAGAAGAGAGACCAGAATACATAGGACAACGCACACCTGCATCTGCACCTGAGACGACTCAGCACCCCGCGAGGCGGGTAAGATATGGAGCCGTGTTCCGGCAGGACCCGAACACTCAACCACCCCAGCGCACCAGCGGGAGGAGAGGATTCAGAGCTGGGAGGGAGTGGAACTACACCCCGCAAAATAACCAGCCCTGGTGATCTGTGCCGGGAGCGCTGACACACATCGCATGGTGTAGCACAGATTGGAGAGGCAGAAGGTGCAGGTTTTGAGCTGGGAATGTGCCCAGGTCTGTGCAGCTGGCTCCTGGGACAAAAGAAAAGCACGTGCTTTTTTCAGCGGTCTTATGATCATCCCAGCACATTCAGCCCAGGGGGCTGGGAGTCCTGAGGAATTTCGGACCCCTTGCCTGACGACTGGAAAAAGTAGCCACACTGAAACTTTGCACGGAGAACAATAGCCTCCCATTCGTTCCTGCCATGGCCAGAGCTGCAAACGGCCCAGCAGAATAGCGCGGCCACGGCGGCGGAATAGTGGAGCAACAGCGCCACCTACAGCATCCATACAGAATCTACTACCAGTGGACTTTTTTTTTCTTCCCTTTTTTTCTTTTTTGTCTCTTTTCTTTCTCTTCCTTCTTTTCTTCTCTTTTCTTTCTCTTTCTAATTTTTTTTTTTGTATTTTGTTTTTTGTTTTTTCGGTTTTTTTTTTTAAGTCTTAAAGAGCCCAGCTGACATACGTGGCACCTGCCAGCAACCACTTCTATCGCCATGAAAAGACAGAGGAATATGGTACAGACAAAGCTCACCCAGACAACAACAGAGAGGGAGCCTGAAGGGATGGAAATGCATAATCTTCCTGAAAAAGAATTCAGAATTAAAGTCATAACCATGCTGATGGATCTACAGAGAAATATCCAAGAGCTGAGGGAGTAAGTGAGGGAAGTCAGGAAAGACAATGCAGAAATGAGACAAGCCATCGACGGGCTTAGCAGCAGACTGGATGAGATGCAAGAGACTGTTAATGCAATAGAAATCAGAGAACAGGAATGCAGAGGAGCTGAGGCAGAGAGAGATAAAAGGATCTCTAAGAATGAAAGAATATTGAGAAGTGTGTGACCAATCCAAACGGAACAATATTCGCATTATACGAGTACCACAGGAAGAAGAGAGAGAAAAAGGGATAGAAAGTGTCTTTGAGGAAATAATTGCTGAAAACATTCCCATGCTGGGGAAGGAAATAGTCTCGCATTCCACAGAAACCCAAAGATCTCCTAACACAAGGGACCCAAGGAAGACAACACCAAGACACATAATAATTAAAATGGCAAACATCAAAGATAAGGACAGAGGATTAAAGGCAGCTAGGGAGAGAAAAAAGATGACCTACAAAGGAAAACCCATCAGACTACCATCAGACTTCTCAACAGAAATCCTACAGGCCAGAAGAGAATGGCATGATATATTTAATGTAATGAAACAGAAGGGCCTCGAACCAAGAATATTCTATCCAGCATGATTATCATTTAAATATGATGGAGGGATTAAACAATTTCCAGACAAGCGAAGGCTGAGAGAATTTGCCTCCCATAAACCATCTCTACAGGACATCTTAAAGGAACTGCTCTAGAGGGAAGCATTCCTAAGGCTAAAAAGATATCAACAGAGAAAATAAAATCATAGCAAAGAAAGAAGACCATCCAAATACTAACTAAAGGCAAAGAATAAAACACCTAGTATATAAAGAATGGAGGAGGAAGAATAAGAAGGGAGAGAAATAAAGAAACATCAGACTGTGTTTACAATAACTTAACAAGAAAGTTAAGTTAGATTGTTAGAGAGAAGATACCCCTGAACCTTTGGTAACCACGAATCTAAAGCCAGCAATGGCAATAAGTACATATCTATCGATAATCACCCTAAATGTAAATGGACTGAATGCACCAATCAAAAGACACAGAGTAACAGAATGGATAAAAAAGCAAGACCCATCTAGATGCTGCCTACAAGAAACTCACCTCAAATCCAAAGATATACACAGACTAAAAGTGAAGGGATGGAAAAAGATATTTCATGCAAACAACAAGGAGAAAAACGCAGGTGTTGCAGTACTTGTATCAGACAAAATAGACTTCAAAACGAAGAAAGTAGCAAGAGATAAAGAAGGACATTACATAATGATAAAGGGGTCAATCCAACAAGAGGATATAACCATTATAAATATATATGCACCCAACACGGGAGCGCCGGCATATGTGAAACAAACACTAACAGAATAAAAGGAGGAAATAGACAGCAATGCACTCATTTTAGGAGACTTCAACACACCACTCACTCCAAAGGACAGATCAACCAGACAGAAAATAAGTAAAGACACGGAGGCACTGAACAACACACTAGAACAGATGGACCTAACAGACATCTACAGAATCTACACGCAAAAGCAACAGGATAGACATTCTTCTAAAGTGCACATGGAACGTTTTCCAGAATAGACCACATACTAGGCCACAAAAAGAACCTCAGTAATTTCAAAAATATTGAAATTCTACCAACCAACTTCTCAGATCACAAAGGTATAAAACTAGAAATAAATTTTAGAAAGAAATCAAAAAGGCTCACAAATACATGGAGACTTAACAACATTCTCCTAACTAATCAATGGACTAATGACCAAATCAAAACAGAAATCAAAGAATATATGGAAATTAATGACAACAACAACACAAAGCCACAACTTCTGTGGAACGCAGCAAAGGCAGTTCTAAGAGGAAAGTATATTGCAATCCAGGCCTATCTGAAGAAGGAAGAACATTCCCAAATGAATAGTCTAAAGACACAATTACTGAAATTGGAAAAAGAAGAACAAATGAGACCCAAAGTCATCAGAAAGAGGGACATAATAAAGATCAGAGAAGAAATAAATAAAATCGAGAAGAATAAAACAATAGAAAAAATAAATGAAACCAAGAGCTGATTCTTTGAAAAAATAAACAAAATAGATAAACCCCTACCCAGACTCATTAAGACAAAAAGAGAATCTACACACATAAACAGAATCAGAAATGAGAAAGGAAAAATAACGACAGACCCCACAGAAATACAAAGAATTATAAGAGAATATTATGAGAATCAATATACTAACAAGCCAGAAAACCTAGAAGAAATGGACAACTTCTTAGAAAAATACAGCCTTCCAAAAATTGACCAAACAAGAAACAGAAAAACTAAACATACCAATCACCAGCAAAGAAATTGAAGCATTAATAAAAAAACTACCCAAGAACAAAACCCCCGGACCAGACGGATTCACCTCTGAGTTCTACCAGACATATAGAGAAGAAATAACCCATTCTCCTTAAAGTTTTTCAAAAAATAGAAGAGGAGGGAATACTTCCAAACTCATTCTATGAAGCCAGCATCACTCTAATACCAAAACCACACAAAGACCTCACCAAAAAAGAAAATTACAGACCAATATCCCTGATGAACATAGATGCAAAAATACTCAACAAAATATTACCAAACCGAATTCAAAAAATACATCAAGAGGATCATACACCATGATCAAGTGGGATTCATCCCAGGGATGCAAGGATGGTACAACATTCGAAAATCCATCAACATCATCCACCACATCAACAAAAAGAAGAACAAAAACCACATGATCACCTCCATAGATGCTGAAAAAGCATTTGAAAAAATTCAGAATCCATTCATGATTAAAACTCTCAACAAAATGGGTATAGACGGCAAGTACCTCAACATCATAAAGGCCATATATGACAAACCCACAGCTAACATCATACTTAACAGCGAGAAGCTGAAAACTTTTCCTCTAAGATTGGGAACAAGACAGGGAGTGCCCACTCTCTCCACTGTTATTCAACATAGTACTGGAGGTCCTAGCTACAGCAATCAGAGAAAACAAAGACATACAAGGCATCCAGATTGGTAAAGAAGTCAAATTGTCACTGTTTGCAGATGATATGATATTGTACATTATTAAAAACCCTAAAGACTCCACTCCAAAACTACTAGAACTAAAATCTGAATTCAGCAGAGTTCCAGGATACAAAATTAACACACAGAAATCTATTGCTTTTATTTACACTAATGATGAGGTAACAGAAAGAGAAATCAGAAAAACAATTCCATTCACAATTACATCAAAAAGAATAAAATGCCTAGGAATAAACCTAATGAAGGAAGAGAAAGACCTATACCCTGAAAACTACAAGACACTCCTAAGAGAAATTAAAGAGCACACTAACAAATGGAAATCCATCCCATGCTCCTGGCTAGGAAGAATAAAGATTGCCAAAATGGTTATACTACCTAAAGCTATCTACAGATTCAATGCAATCCCTATCAAAATACCAACAGCTTTCTTCAGTGAACTGGAACAAATAATTCTAAAATTCAAATGGAACCACAAAAGACCCCGAATAGCCAAAGCAATCCTGAGAAGGAGGAATAAAACAGGGGGAATTACGCTCCCTGACTTCAAGCTCTACTACAAATCCACAGTAATCAAGACAATTTGGTATTGGCACAAAAACAGACCCACAGACCAGTGGAACAGAATAGAAAATCCAAACATTAACCCAAACATATACAGTCAATTAATATATGATAAAGGAGCCTTGGATATACAATGGGGAAATGACAGCCTCTTCAGCAGTTGGTGTTGGCAAAACTGGACAGCTACATGTAAGACAATGAAACTGGACTACTGTCTAACTCCATACACCAAAGTCAACTCAAAATGGATCAAAGACCTGAATGTAAGCCATGAAACCATAAACTCTTAGAAAAAAACAGGCAAAAAATCTCTTGGACATAAACATGAGCAACTTCTTCATGAACATATCTCCCCGGGCAAGGGAAACAAAAGCAAAAATGAACAAGTGGGACTATATCAAGCTGAAAAGCTTCTGTACAGCAAAGGACACCATCAGTAGAACAAAGACATCCTACAGTATGGGAGAATATATTCATAAAAAACGTATCTGATAAAGGGTTGACATCCAAAATATATAAAGAACTCATGCGCCTTAACAAACAAAAAGCAAATAATCCAATTAAGAAATGGGCAGAGGACATGAATAGACACTTCTCTAAAGAAGAAATTCAGATGGCCTACAGGCACATGAAAAGATGCTCCACATCGCTAATCATCAGAGAAATGCAGATTAAAACCACAATGAGATATCACCTCACACCAGTGAGGATGGCCAACATCAAAAACACAAACAACAACAAATGTTGGCGAGGATGTGGAGAAAAGGGAACCCTCCTACACTGCTGGTGAGAATGCAAATTAGTTCAACCATTGTGGAAAGCAGTATGGAGGTTCCTCAAAAGACTCAAAATAGAAATACCATTTGACCCAGGAATTCCACTCCTAGGAATTTACCTAAGAATGCAGCAGCCCAATTTGAAAAGGACAGATGCACCCCTATGTTTATTGCAGCACTATTTACAATAGCCAAGAAATGGAAGCAACCTAAGTGTCCATCAGTAGATGAATGGATAAAGAAGATGTGGTACATATACACAATGGAATACTATTCAGCCATAAGAAGAAAACAAATCCTACCATTTGCAACAACATGGATGGAGCTAGAGGGTATTATGCTCAGTGAAATAAGCCAAGCCGAAAAAAACAACTATCAAATCATGTCACTCATATATGGAGTATAAGAACAAAGAAAAAAACTGAAGGAACGAAACAGCAGCAGACTCACAGAACCCAAGAACGGACTAAAAGTTACCAAAGGGAAAGGGACTGGGGAAGATGGGTGGGAAGGGAGGGATAAGAGGGAAAAAGGGGCATTATGATTAGCAGATGTAATGTTGGGGGGGGGCATGGGGAGGGCTGTACAACTCAGAGAAGACAGGTAGTGATTCTATTGCATCTCACTATGCTGATGGACAGTGACTGTAATGGGGTTGGTGGGGGGGACTTGATGAATGGGGTAGCTTAATAATCATAATATTGCACATGTAATTGTAGATTAATGATCCAAAGTAAATTATTAAAAAAAAGAATACTTAGGAGAAGCTAATAAAAGAATAAGTAATTAAAAAAAAACATATGGGATGTGAACAATTTCCAGGGATGTGTTGTTTTAATTTGTCTGATTTTTCTCATACTATTCAAGATCAAATAGACAACATTCACCATGTTATTGATAAGTTTTCACAAATGCCTGGATTTTTAAATTGGTTTTCTTGGTTTCATTGGATATGGTCTATAATTATAGGTCTAATACTGTTATGCATTTGTATTCCTGTTCTCCAAGGGTGTGTGCGGAAGGCAGTTGTTGGTCTTTTAAAGCCAATACAAGCATATGCTACTTTTCAAGAATTAACTTCAAGAAATAAGTGATTCCTTTTAAACAACTTTGTGAAATCATATACTGATTCCCCACCTGCATTTGCTGCAATAAAATAATCATGTATATTGTGATTTTATCCAGAATTATAGCTGCTGGCTGTCCTCTCATTCGTATTTTATCTCCCTGTTTGGTCCCAGGAGATGGCTGGTTAGCCAGAGACGGGTAAGATTCCTCATGGGAGGAACAACCTAAGACAGGCACAGTCACAAGGGACCTCAGGTGAGCAACGTGGGGGCCAACTGAGGTGAGGCATAGAACCTCACCCCTCCAGAAGAGAGAGACATTGCCTGTGTCAAGCTATGTCACAGAACGAGCCCAGCTAATCATTATTCTGGTACCTTCTACAAATATATACATATGCATTTGCGTCAGTTAAAACAAAAAAGGGGGAAATGTGGGATTCACTTATAATTTAAGTATAAAAATCATATGAATAATTATAGTTGACTTGATTGATTATAGTAACTGAATTAGTTTCTCTGATATGACTGCCTTTCCATTGTTCACCTTGTGAGAACTTGTTCACTATGTTCCTTGCATTGTTCACCTTGTGGGAGCTTGTTCACTGTATTGGAACTTGTTCGTTATGCTCCAAAAGATTGGAGACTGTTGAAAATTAAGCTTGGAGTTGATTAAAAAGAAAAAGAAGATGTGGTACATATACACAATGGAATATTATTCAGCCGTAAGAAGAAAACATATCCTACCATTTGCAATAACATGGATGGAGTTAGAGGGTACTATGCTCAGTGAAATAAGCGAGGTGGAGAAAGACAAGTATCACATGATTTCACTCATCTGTGGAGTATAAGAACAAAGGAAAAAGTGAAGGAACAAAACAGCAGCAGACTCACAGAACCTAAGAATGGACTAACAGTTACCGAAGGGAAAGGGACTGGGGAGTATGGTTGGGAAGGGAGGGACAAGGTAGGGAAAGGGGCATTATGAATATCACCCGTAATGCAGCGGCGGGGGACATGGGAAAGGCAGTATTTATAGAGAAGACAAGTAATGATTCTATAGTATCTTACTACACTGATGGACAGTAACTGTAGTGGGGTATGTGGGGGGAACTTGATAATACAGTTGTAGTAACCATAATGCTGTTCAAGTGATTGTACATTAATGATACCAAAATAAAATATATATAAATAAATAAATAAAATTCATATGGAATCACAAAGGACCCTGAAGAGCCAAAGCAATCCTGAGAAGGAAGAATATACCTGGGGGGATTATGCTCCCCAACTTCAAGCTCTATTACAAAGCCACAGTAATCAAGACAATTTGGTACTGGCACAAGAACAGACCCATAGACCAATGGAACAGACTAGAGAGCCCTGATATAAACCCAACCATATACGGTCAATAAATATATGATAAAGGAGCCATGGACACACAATGGGGAAATGACAGACTCTTCAACAACTGGTGTTGGCAAAATTGTACAGCTATATGCAAGAGAATGAAACTGGATTATTGTTTAACCCCATACACAAAAGTACACTCAAAATGGATCAAAGACCTGAATGTAAGTCATGAAACCATAAAACTCTTAGAAGACAACATAGGAACAATTCTCCTGAACATAAGCATGAGCAACTTCTTCCTGAACGCATCTCCTCAAGCAAGGGAAACAAAAGCAAAAATGAACACCTGGGACTCCATCAAACTAAAAAGTTTCTGTACAGCAAAGGACACCATCAAAAGAACAAAAAGGCATCCTACAGTATGGGAGAATATATTTGTAAATGACATATCTGACAATGGGTTAACATCCAAAATATATAAAGAACTCACACGCCTCAACACCCAAAAAGCAAATAACCTGATTAAAAAATGGGCAGAGGATATGAAGAGACAATTCTCCAAAGAAGAAATTCAGATGGCCAACAGACACATGAAAAGATGCTCCACATCACTAATCATCAGGGAAATGCAAATAAAAACCAGAATGAGATATCACCTCACACCAGTAAGGATGGCCAGCATCCAAAAGACTAAGAACAACAAATGCTGGTGAGGATGCAGAGAAAGGGGAACCCTCCTACACTGCTGGTGGTAATGTAAGCTAGTTCAACCATTGTGGAAAACAATATGGAGGTTCCTCAAAAAACTAAAAATAGAAATACCATTTGACCCAGGAATCCCATTTCTTGGAATTTACCCATAAGAATACAACTTCTCAGACTCAAAAAGACATATGCACCCCTATATTTATTGCAGCACTATTTACAATAGCCAAGATATGGAAGCAACCTAAGTGTCCATCAGTAGATGAATGGAGAAAGAAGAGGTGGTACATATACACAATGGAATACTATTCAGCCATAAGAAAGAAACAAATCCTACCATTTGCAACAACATGGATGGAGCTGGAGGATATTATGCTCAGTGAAATAAGCCAGGCGGAGAAAGACAAGTGCCAAAACATTTCCTTCATTTGTGGAGTATAACAATGAAACAAAACTGAAAGAACAAAATAACAGCAGACTCACAGACTCCAAGAAGGGACTTGTAGTTACCAAAGGGGAGGGGTGTGGGAGGGCAGGTGGGGAGGGAGGGAGAAGGGGACTGAGGGGTTTTATGTTTAGTGCAAATGGTGTGGGGGGTCACGGGGAAAACAGTGTAGCACAGAGAAGCAAACAGTGAATCTGTGTCATCTTACTACACTGATGGACAGTGACTGCATTGGGGTATGGATAGGGACTTGATAATATGGGTAAATGTAGTAACCGCATTGTTTTTTTCATGTGATACCTTCATAAGAGTGTATATCAATAATACCTTAATAAAAAAATTTTTTAAATGAACAAGTTGGACTATATCAAACTATAAAGCTCCTGTACAGCAAAGACACCATCAGTAGACGAAAAGGTATGCTACAGTATTGGAGAATATATTCATAAATGACATATCTGATAAAGGGTTGACATCCCAAATATATAAAGAGCTCACTCACCTCAACAAACAAAAAGCAAATAGTCCAATTAAAAAATAGGCAGAGGATCTGAACAGACACTTCTCCAAAGAAGAAATTGAGATGGCCAACAGGCACATGAAAAGATGCTCCACATTGCTAATTATCAGGGAAATGCAAATTTAAACCACAATGACATATCACTTCACACAGTTAGGATGGCCAACATAGAAAAGACTAGGAACAACAAATGCTGGCAAGGATGCAGAGAAAGGGAAGCCCTCCTGCACTGCTGGTGGGAATGTAATTAGTTCAACCATTGTGGAAAGCAGTATGGAGGTTCCTCAAAAACTCAAAATAGAAATACCATTTGACCCAGGAATTCCACTCCTAGGAATTTACCCTAAGAATGCAGTTTCCCAGTTTCAAAAAGACATATGCACCCCTATGTTTATAGCAGCACTATTTACAATAGCCAAGAAATGGAAGCAACCTAAGTGTCCATCAGTAGATGAATGGATAAAGAAGAGGTGGTATATATACACAATGGAATATTATACAGCCATAAGATGAAAACAAATCCTACCATTTGCAAAAACTTGGATCGAGCTAGAGGGTATTATGCTCTGTGAAATAAGCCAGATGGAAAAAGACAAGTATCAAATGATTTCACTCATCTGTGGAGTATAAATACAAAGAAAAAACTGAAGGAACAAAACAGCAGCAGACTCAAAGAACCCAAAATGGACTAACAGTTACGAAAGGGAAAAGGTTTGGGGAGGATGGGTGGGAAGGGAAGGATAAGGGGGAAAAAGAGGCATAATGATTAGCACACATAATGTAGGGGGCGGGTCACGGGGAAGGCAGTATAGCACAGAGAAATCAAGTAGTGATTCTATAGCATCTTACTATGCTAGTGGACAGTGACTGTAATGGGGTATGTGGTGGGGACTTGATAATGGGGGTTCTAGTAACCATAATGTTGCTCATGTGATTGTATATTAATGATACCAAAATAAAATAAATAAAATAAAATAAGAAATCAAAGAGCTGTTTAAGATCATGAGGCTTAGTTGCTGACTACAGAACAACCTCCTAGGTAGACAATATCTTTGTGGCATCACAGTGGCCAACGGGATCATTTTCAGCAAGCCAAACCAGTCAATCCCACAAGTAGCTAGATTATATGCCAATGTATTGATTTCAAAAGGGAAACAGATTTACCTTAAAAGCCAGGACCTGGTCATCTGACCTGTCACTGTAGGCAGGGCAGGCATATTCAGCAGACCAGACCATATATTAAAAGGTTGATTTGAGAGCACATTATTAAAACAAAAGTTTATATCTACGAAGAATATATACCCATCAGATTTTATGAGCCTGATAAATTATCCTACTCTATTGAAGATGTTTCCATAAAAAGCCTACTTAACCAGAACTAGGGCAAAAGCACTGGTGAAACACAATGTATTCTTACCTATAATGTTTTGATATATTTTTAAAGAAGTATTCACATATTACCTATGTAATTAAAAATGAACAACAAAAAGAAGCCCCAGAAAAGACTAAAGAAAAATCTTCTTCCCCTTTCCAGGAACCTTGCAGATAACCACCCTTCACCTGTCTATTCACAGACTACTATCTCAGATGGCCAAGTTAATAAGGCAGTTGAGTAAGTTAGGGTTTCTTTACATTATTACATTTCATTCTATTCTTTTTGAAGCTACACTCTGGTCTTTGATGGAAACTTGAAAAATACCTTAATCTCATTAAAACTTAGAAGTTCTCACTTCGCATAGATTAATTCTGTAGATGTATGCTTTCAGATAGCTTTTATCTACTTTAATTTTACTTCATTTTAAGACATTGACCTTTCCCCATCTTTATGTGCAATTCTAAGAGCACCTTTCTCTAAGGCACCTTTCCTCCTTTATAATAAGGTGTATATAACTAACTGCTTGTTGACTGATACAGCAGATTAAAACAGAATGGCACATTAGTAGGAGGTTTTCTCAGTCAGCTTTTTGAAGCTTGAACTAGATGATCCCTAAAGTTCGATAAAGATTCTACGATTAAAGTAGAATATCCTTACCTCCCTGAAACATTTCTCTTTGCCTCTAACACCAGGGAGGACACAGACTGAGCCAGACCAGGCCAATTTCTTTTACTTTTTTTTTATTAAAATATCATTGATATACAATCTTATGTTGGTTTCAAATATACAACACAGTGGTTCAACAGTCACCCATATTATTAAATCCTCACCCTCTCTATGCGGTTACTATCTATCAATGTAGTAAGATGTTACAGAATCATTGAGTATATTCTCCATGCTGTGCTATCATCCCTGTGACTAACTCATATTGTGATTGTGAAATATTGTGCCCCTTTATCCCCTTCTCCCTCCCACTTCACAGTCACTAGTCCCTTCTCAGACCAGTCCAATTTCCATTAAAGAGTAAGTTTAGACTCCCATTTTATAATAAACAAGCCTCCCTATGACCCTGAAGCCCTGATCCTATGAAAAAACTAGAAATTGGATCTACTTTTTGTTTTGTGGCAGGTGTGTTGGCTCAGATCCAATATACAACAGCAGCTGAAGGTAGAAAAACAGCAGCAACCCTTATTTGATGGAATGATTTCAACATGGGAGAAAGGCTCTAGTCAAGCTGAAATGATTTGAGCTTTACCCTGACCTTCTTAATATTTTTAAATAGTTACTTGTATGAAGACATTAATGGCATACTAATCAAATTTGCAGATGATAAGCTGAAAAAGATAGCTAATACAACTGGATGACATTTGAGATTCAAAATAAGCTTGACAAGTAGGAATGATAGGCTAAATTTAACAAGCTGAAAAGAAAGAGATCACCTTAAAGACTTGAATTCGGTCCTAAGACACATCTCCAAATACCAAATGGATGAACACAGCAGCAGAGGTAAAGTCTTAAGGATTTCAACTAACTATAGGCTCAACATAAATCAAAAGAATGATGTGGTTGACAAAAGAAAAAGAAAAAAGCTAACTTAGTCTGTATGAGTAGTATCATAGGTCTAGAACAAAGAAAGTCATTGACCCATTCCTCTGTAATGATCAGAACATGTACCTGAAATAGTGCATTTCATTCTAGATGCCAATTTTTAAAGAGAGATAATGAACTGAAGTAAGAATAGAGCAGAATAACTAGAATGATGAGTAGATTTCAAAACTCTGCCATGAGAATACTGGAAGTACAGGAACTGCAAATGTTAAGCACAGAGAAGACAAGACTTAGTAGAGGAAACCAATGACCATTGTTTTCAAATACAAAGGGTTGTCAAGTATCAGAGCTGTCCAACAATGGAAGAGACTGTCTCTGGAGCAATTTCCTCAAAAAATTAAGTGTTCAAATATAGAGCGGGAGAATAACTTGGTGGGGATAATGAGAGAGATTCAAAAGCCTGGGATAATTTCTAAGACTCTCTAGAGTCCAAAACAGCTCAAAAAGCTGTGATACACCACTAGCAATAGGAATATCTAGCACCCAGATTTTGGTTTCTAAATATCATTCCTCACTGAAGGGAACCAGAGCTCCAAGGAAAAACAGCTGATTCCAGAGGTAGGCCAGGGAAAATACAAGATAAGTCTGAAATATTCTAGGTGTCCCAGAAAGTGAGGAAGTACTAAAGAATGATTGGGACGTGTCAGTGGACACATAAATCAGCTTGAAGGGGCTCCCACTGGCCAAATCCAGGCCAACTTAAGCATCAAACTGAGTAATGACAATAAAATATTATGACCCATGCAATAAATAAGAATCCACATGCCTATACATGGAGTAAAGGGAAAGCTCTTCTTTACAAAAGAATGCCAACTAATAAATGTAGAATTAGAGAGGGATTGAAAAAAACACCATTTTTCAAACATGATAGTAATAACTGATTCAGGCAAGAATTACCAATGAATTTTAAAAACTGTGGGTGAAAATTTGATGAGGAGCAAGACATTCATGCAATCTCAAAGTATCTCCCCACATATTATACATTAATTACAAAGGGAAAAATAGTAGATTTACAATGGAGAAACCTGGCCAACTCCACTTTAACCAAATAGTCTAAGTTACCATCACTGATCATGGGACAAACTGACATCATGTACCTCGTACTGAAATGCATTGAGAACATATCACTTCTGTGGTTATTCCTATAAAAATATGCATAACCTGAAGCTAATCATAAGGAAACATCAGACAAATGCAGACTAAGGAACATTCTACAAAAAACAACTGGCCTGTACTCTTCAAAAATGCTAACACCATGAAAGAAAAAAAGAAAAACTGAGAACTATTCCAGATTAAAGGAGATTTAAGTGACATGACAAATGAATTCAATGTATAATCCTGGGTTATATTCTGGACTGAGGAAAAAAATGCTATAATTATTGGATAAGAGGCAAAATCTGAATATGGACAGTATTGTATGAATGTTAATTTTCCTGATTTTGATCATTATACTGTGGTTTTGGAAGAGAATGTCCCTGTTCTTAGGAAAGACATGCCGAAGTATTTAGGAGTATAGGGAATTTACATCTGCAGAATTACTCTAAGTGACTCAAAAAAATGTATAGATAGAAATGGAGATAGAATAAGAAAGCAAATACAGTAACATGTTAAAAATGTATGAATCCGAGTAAAGAGTATATATAAGTTCCTTGAACTATTCCTGCAATTTTTAAGTTTGAAATTATTTCAAAGTAGTTAAGTTTTTAAAAGCTTTGAATGATTGAAAAAGGAAAAACTATAATCTCTAAAGTTCTAACAAAGGTATCAGTAGGAGCCAAATTCTGAAGCCAAAGTGTTAGCAAAGGAGACAAAAATATTAAAGAATTTTTACAAGACTTGGAAAAGTTATTAAGAGACTAAAAATAATCTTTCTGTAACAGAAAGAACATGGTATTTTGTGTCACAAAGACCAGGATTCAAATTCTTGCTCTGCTACTTATTATTTGTATGACCTTGGACAAGTCACTAAGCTTTTCTCAGCCTCAATTTCTTCATGTTGTAAAGTAAAGCCAGTATTACCTACTCCCCTAGTTATACACTCACATACACTTCTAACATACAAAGAGCTTTTATAAATCATTACAAATCAACATGAGAAAGATGAACACCCCAACAGAAAAGTGGGCAAAGGATAAGAACTGACAATTCATGAAAAGTTATATACAGGTAATCAATAAATGCAGTTTGTGAAAATATGTTTAGCCTCACCACTAGTCAAAGAAATGCTAATAAAAGTGAAATAAAATTTTTAACCTATGATATTGGCAAGGAATAAAAACAACAATAAAACTCAGTACTAATGAGAGTGTGAGAAAATGTACTACTGGTGTTAATGCAAACTGGTAAAACCATTCCAGAAGGCATTCAGTAATATCGATCAAAGCTGATCCAGAAACTTCTACACTGAATGCCACAAAACATCGCTAACAGAAATTTTCAAAGGCCTAAGTAAATGTATATACCATGTTCAAAAATTGGAAGACTCAATACTGTTAAAATGTCAATCCGCCCCAAATTCATCTATAGATTTAATACAATTGTAATCATAAACCCCACCAGGTTTTTTTTTTGTTGTTGTTGTTTTTGTTTTCTTTTGTTTTGTTTAGGAGAGCAAGGTAAAGGCTTTTATTTAGAGAAAAAGCAAGAGGACAGAGCTCCTGGTTCAGGCCAGGAGGGGACAAGAGAGCCCCGGGGTGGTGCGTTGTCTAGGGGTTTTATAGGCAGTTGAGACACAAAGGGCTAGGGATGTACACCTGCTAAGTGGTCCCACAATGTTTATCTTTGAAGAGACATTAAGTTTCTTATTAGTCTTCCTGGTTATTTACAAGAATTTTACTGCTCTGATTTCCTCTCAGGATAGCAGCTTCCTGGTCTGGCCTGCTTTGCTCCCAAGGTGGGCTGAGTTATTGTCTGTTTGTTAAGAAACTTACTTTTTAACTAATTGGGTTTTAAGATGCAATCTTATTTTCAAGATGTAATCGTTCCTGTTTTTACTGTTGTTTTGGGCTTGCTTGCTACATTGCCCAGGTTGCAAAACCATTTGTTTAGGGCTGGAGGAAGAAAAGCATTACCTGGGTAAAGTCAGAAAAGCAAGCTGGGCCCCCCAGCAGGCCAAAGCAAATCCCACAATGGATTATCTTGCCTTGTTTTTTCCAGAGGTCCTCACCCTACTCTGGCTAAGCCCATGGTCCCTGTCTCAACCCCCCTCTACAGATGGAGACCCTAGCTGCTGCTAGGGGAAAGGGGGTGAGACCACTCTGGCTGCATTCTGCTGAGAGGGGAAACAGTAAAGGGTGCAGCTAGGTCTCCATCACTGGTCGGTTGATTGGGCCTCGGAAGACAGGCACTTCTATCTGGGGTTCCATTTCCATCCACTATTTGCAGTTCATGGCTTCAAAAGGATTTAGAAGACCAACTCCATATTGTAGTAGTCCATGGGACTTCTGGACCTGACATAGCTTGGACTAGCTTTTGGAGGTCCTGAAGTGAATCAGAGACATTTTGTGAATAATTTGGAATGTACACACAATACACAACTCTAATTATAGCACAGGTTTCACCCTGTGCTGCTGTTACGATGCCTTGTGCCATTCTATTTTGTGTAACTGCTTGGAGCATTAGTTTAACTTTAGTATTAAGGCCTTTTGAGTAAAATTGGTTAAGGATTTGATATGCCAAATTACATCTTCTAAACCAAGAGATGGTATAAAAATGGAGGCTAGGTGATCATACCAATGAAAAACACTCCTAGTCCATCGATGTTGTAGGCTTAGGAAGTTTGCAGGGTGTAGGATGTTCTTAACCCAACATCCTTGCAGCCAAGAAGTTCAGTTACTATACTTTAGTTCACTCGTTCTTAACTATGCTAGATAACTTACAAAACCTTCACTAAACATTCCAACGTCAAGCCTCTCTTTAAGCATTTTTGGTTTTGAAAGATTTAAGCTAGGCTGTATTGCAGAAGATAAATTTCTGTCTCAGGAAGTCTAGTTTAAAAACCTCCCAATTTTTGAGGATAATTATGAACCCAATAAGTAGAATAGATTTCCAATAAAAGGATTACAAGACCAGTTTTATACTGTAGTAGTCCACAGGACTTTTGACCATTTTCCTCCCTTGTGGCAAAATTAATTTAGCTGCATAACCTAATTATATTGTATACTTCTCTCAGGGGCCAAGCCTCTTCCATCAGAGAGTTTATATTGAGGCCAGGTTTGTGTTCAGAAGATAAGGCACTTTTTTCAGGGTTTGGGGATCAAATTGCTCCCAGTTCTTCAGAATGCATGCCAGAGGTGTGTCTGGCTTTAAACTTGAAGAGGATGCTCCCATCTCCAAAGATATCCTGGATGAGCCCCCAAAAATGATACCGGGGTTCTTGTTCACTGAGTCAAAGAATGAACTTCGCAAACACTCAAGGCAGGAGAGCAAGGCAGAGACTTTTATTTAGAGAGAAAGCAAGTGGACAGAGCTCCTGGCTCAGGCCAGGAGGGGACAAGAGAGTCTCTCCCACCAGGTTTTTAAATAGAAATTGACAAGTTGATTTTAAAATGTACATTGAAATGCAAAGGACTTAAAATATCCAAAGCAATCTTGAACTAGAATAACAAATTTGGAGGACCTGTATTCCTAACTTTAAAATTTACTACAAAGCTGCAGTATTTGACAGACAAATGGGTCAATGGAACAGAACAGAGTCCTATACATATAGTCATTTGATTTTTGACAAAGCAATATGGAATTAGCGAAAAAAGTCTTTCAACAGATGGTGCTAGAATAAATGGATATCAATACGGAAAAAATAAACCTCAATCCCAACCCCTCACTGTACACAAAAACTGAGTGTTAATTTTACCTCAAAAAAACTGAAATTTAAAAACGTCATTTTAAGATAGATTATGAAACTAAACATAAAAGATAACTGTTAAGTTATAAAGCTTCTAGAAGAAAACCCAGGAAAGGATCTTGAGAGATGAGGACAGACAAAGGTTTCTTAGAAAGAACACAGAAAGCAATATTCATAAAAGAAAAAACGATAAATTAGACTTCACCAAATGAAAAAAATCTGTTCATCAAAAATCACCATTAAGAAAACAAATAGGCAAGTGAAAAGCTACAGGAAATATTTGCAAAACATATATCTGACAAAGGACTTATAACCAGAACATATAAAGAACTCCCACAATTCTGTAATAAAAAAGACAAGTAATCCAATTTGGAAATGGGGAAAAGATTTGAATAGATACTTCACAAAGAAAGATGTATGAATGGTCAATAAGCATACGAAAAATATTTGACATCACTAGTCATCAGAGAAATGCATATAAAACGGCAATGAGATACTACTATACACAGGAAAGGCTAAAATTTAAAAGACTGACCATGCCAAGTGTTGAAAAGGATGAACAGTAAGTAGAATTCTTATATGCTGCTGATGTGAATATAAAATGGTACAACCACATTAGAGAATTGTTTGGAAGTTTCTTATAAATTTAAATATACAACAACTCTATAGTCTAGAAGTTCTACTTCTAGGTATTTACCAAAAAAACTGTTTGTTCACACAATATAGGTAGGTCACGGGGAAGGTAGTGTAGCACGGAGAAGACAAGTAATGACTCTATAGCATCTTACTGTGCTGATGGACAGTGATTGCAGTGGGGTGTGGGGGGGGAATTGATAATATGGGTGAATGTTGAAACCACAATACTCTTCATGTGAAACCTTCATAAGATTGTATATCAACGATACCTTAATTTTTAAAAAGTGTACGTTAACAAAAAGACTTATACTAGTCATTGCAGCTTTAGCCATAAAAGCCGAAAACCATAAACAATCCAAATGTCCATCAATAACAAAAAGGAAAAACTGAGGTATATTTATGCAATGGAATACTACTCAGTAATAAAAAGGAGAAAACTGGATATGCACAATAACATGGATAAATCTCAAAAACATTACACTTAGCAAAAGCAGTATTACCCAAAAACAGTTCCTTACAAGCTACGGACTTTGAAATAAGTGTTGGTTAATGAATACATTAACAAGTAATGCATTTTGCTTTAAGGAGAGAAACAGACAAGTACACAAACATGCAAGGGTAAGAATGTTCAACACAAGAACTTAAAAGACCAAAAAAGTGGATTAAAGATGGCGTGAGAGGTGACACAGGCTTCCTCCTAAAACTGCATACAATACAAAAATATAACTAATAAGACTAATCATGAAAAAGCAACAGGAAAGAGGGCTGCAACAAACTGCATACACCTGGAGAAAAGAATAAACCTCATGGAACAGGGTAACATATCAAAGCTGTGGCCCGGCTGGACACAAGCCCTTCCTCGACCCCAGCTAAGAAATAGAGCAGGGAGGGAGTGGAGGCCTGGGACTGCTAAATACCTAACTCTGGAGATCTGCTCTAGGAGCACAAACATACATTACATGGTGCTTTCATGGTACTCTTGTGATTAGGGGGTTGGAAAGCTAAAACAGGCAGAATACCCGGAGAGACGGAGATTCCAGCCACTTGTGGAAAGCAGGGATCCAAATCCGGCTTCTCTGAGACAAAAGAAAGGCGGGAAGTCTGAAAGACTTCCTAACAGCAAGAGGGCTGCTAAAGGGGTAAAGACTCCACTGAGCTTACTGCTCAGGAAAAAGGACAGGTAGACAAAATTGTGCAGGTGCACTCTGCCCAGCAGGTTGGGAACTTTCACGACCTTCCAGTGCTCCAGCTCCCTGGCTGGCTACACAGCACGAAGGAGCCCCTCCATGATAGGCAGCCTACTGCACCATTCTCCCGGCCAGCCCACCTGGCTCGCAAACAGGCAAACCATAACCTGGCATTAGGCCACCCAGAGGGAAGCCCCATCTAGAGCAACTACAAATGCAAAGCATAGAGGCTTATACCAGTGTGCTCGGCCCACTGGTTCTGGCAGTGGAAGCAGGCATAGCAGCCGGGAAGCAGGAAACAGTTCTTTCCTCCCCCAACACACCAATACTGCTCCGCGGCAACCCCTGACATTGCTTCGGGGGCTGTGTAGTTTCAGAGAGTAGAGCTTCTGCGCACTAGAGGGTGCCATATACAAATATGAAACGCCAAAGAAACCTGGTCCAGAGTAAAATTATTAATACAACTCCTGAGAAAGATTTAAGTGATATTGACCTCATGACGCTCCCTGAAAGGGAGTTCAAAATAAAAATCATTAACATGCTCACAGAGGTACGGAAAGATATTTAAGAACTCAGGAATGAATTACGGTCAGAGATCCAGTCATTGAAGAGCACAATGGACAGTATTAAAAGTAGATTGGATATGGTGGAGGAGACGATAAATGAAATAGAAACTAGAGAAGAGGAATACAAAGAAGCTGAGGCACAGACAGAAAAACGGATCTCTAAGAATGAAAGAATACAGAGAGAACTGTGTGACCAATCCAAACGGAACAATATTAGCATTATAGCAGTGCCAGAAGAAGAGAGAGAAAAAGGGATTAAAAGTGTCTTTGAGGAGGTAATTGCTGAAACCTTCCCCAATCTGGGGAAGGAGATAGTCTCTCAGGCCATGGAGGTGCACAGATCTCCCAACACAAAGGACCCAAGGAAGACAACACCAAGACATATAGTAATTAAAATGGCAAAGATCAACGATAAGGACAGACTATTAAAAGCACCCAGAGAGAGAAATAAGATCACATACAAAGGAAAGCCCATCAGGCTATCATCAGACTTCTCAACAGAAACCTTACAGGCCAGAAGGGAGTGGCATGATGTATTTAATGCAATGAAGCAGAAGGGCCTCGAACCAAGAATACTTTATCCAGCAAGATTATCATTTAAATTTGAAGCAGGGATTAAACAATTTCCAGATAAGCAAAAGCTGAGAGAATTTACCTACCACAAATTATCTCTACAGTGTATTTTAGAGGGACTGCTAGAGAAGGAAGGGTTACTAAGGTTTAATAGCTGTCACAAGAGGAAATAAAACCAGAGTAAAGAAAGTAAAACAATTAATTACTGAGCAAATGTGAAACTAAATCCACTATCCCCAAAGTCAATCAAGGGATAGACAAAGAGTACAGAATATGATACCTAATATATAAAGAATGGAGAAGGAAGAAAACGGAGGACAAAAAAGAACTTTTAGATTGTTTTTGTAATACCATGTTAGGTGAGTTAAGTTAAACTCTTAGATAGTAAGGAAGTTAACCCTGAACCTTTGGTAACCATGAATCTAAAGCCTGCAATGCCAATAAGTGCATACTTATCGATACTGATGCAAAATGTAAATGGACTGAATGCACCAATCAAAACACATAGAGTCACTAAATGGATAAAAAAACAAGACCCATCTATATGCTGCCTACAAGAGACTCACTTTAAAACCAAAGACATACAAGAACTAAAAGTGAAGGGATGGAAAAAGATATTTCATGTGACTAAAAGGGAGAAAAAAGCAGGACTTGCAGTACTTGTATCAGAAAAAATAGACTTGAAAACAAAGAAAATGACAAGAGAAAAAAAAGGACATTACATAATGATTAAGGGGTCAATCCAACAAGAAGATAAAACCACTATAAATATCAATGCGCCCAACACAGGAGCACCAACATAATTAAAACAAATACTAACAGAATTAAAGGGGGAAATAGAATAAAATGCACTCATTCTAGGAGACTTCAATACTCCACTCACTCCAAAAGACAGATCAACCACACAGAAAATAAGTGAGGAGACAGAGGCACTGAACAACACATTAAAATGGATGGACCTAACAGACATCTACAAAACTCTACACCCAAAGCAGCAGAATACACACTCTTCCCAAGTGCACATGGAACATTTTCAAGAATAGATCATATACTAGGCCACAAAAAGGACCTCAGTAAATTCAGAAAGATTGAAATTGTACCAACCAGTTTCTCAGACCACAAAGCTATGAAGCTAGAAATAAATTACGCAGAGAAAATGATCCCACAAACACATGAATTCACAACATGCTCCTAAATAACCAATGGATCAAAGACAAAATAAGAACAGAGATCAAGCAATATATGGAGAAAAATGACAACAATAATTAAACACCGCAAAATCTGTGGAATGCAGCGAAGGCCGTGTTAAGAGGAAAGTATACTGCAATACAGGCCTACCTCAGGAAAGAAGAACAATCCCATATGAGCAGTCTAAACTAACAATTAATGAAACTAGGAAAACAAGAACAAAGGAGGCCCAAAGTCAGTAGAAGGAGGGACATAATAAAGATTAGAGCAGAAATATACAAAATAGAGAAGAATAAAACAATAGAATCAATGAAAGCAGGAGCTGGTTATTCGAGAAAATAAACAAAATAGATAAACCCCTAGCCAGACTTATAAAAGAAAAAAGAGAGTCTACTCACATAAACAAAATCAGAAATGAGAAGGGAAACATCACAATGGACACCACAGAAATACAAAGAATTATTAGAGAATACTATGAAAAATTATATGCTAACAAACTGGATAACTTACAAGAAATGGACAACTTTCTAGAAAAATACAACCTTCCAAGGATGACGCAGAAAGAAACAGAAAATCTGAACAGACCAATTACCAGCAACAAAACTGAACTAGTAATCAAAAACTTACCTAAAAATAAAACGCCTGGACCAGAAGGCTTCACCGCTGAATTTTTATCAAACATTTAGTGAAGACATAACACTCATCTTTCTGAAAGTTTTCCAAAGAGTAGAAGAAGAGGGAATACGTCCAAACTCATTCTATGAGGCCAGCATCACTCTAATACCAAAACCAAGAGAGGACACCACAAAAAACGAAAATTACAAACCAATATCCCTGATGAACATAGATGCAAAAAACCTCAACAAAATATAAGCAAACAGAATTCAAAAATACATCAAAAAGATCATCCATCATGATCAAACAGGATTTATTCCGGGGATGCAAGGATGGTACAACATTCGAAAATCCATCATCATCCACCACATCGACAAAAAGAAGGACAAAAACCACATGATCATCTCCATAGATGCTGAAAAAGCATTTGACAAAATTCAACACCCATTCATGATAAAAACTCTCAACAAATGGGTATAGAGGGCAAGTATCTCAACATCATAAAGGCCATATATGACAAACCCACAGCCAACATTATACTTAACAGCGAGAAGCTGAAAGCTTTTCATCTAAGATCGGGAACAAGAAGGATGCGCACTCTCCCCACTTCTATTCAACATAGTACTGGAGGTCCTAGCCACAGCAATCAGACAACACAAAGAAATAAAAGACATCCAGACTGGCAAGGAAGAAGTTAAACTGTCCCTATTCGCAGATGACATGATATTGTACATAAAAAAACCCTAAAGAATCCACTACAAAACAACTAAATCTAATACCTGAATACAGAAAAGTTGCGGAATACAAAATTAATAGGCAGAAATCTGTGGCATTTCTATACACTAACAATGA